>PVKE010033090.1:0-18117 GCA_004027555.1 Craseonycteris thonglongyai
GCTCAAAGACCAAATATTAAAACAAAAGATGCTTCTAGTGCTCTCATCACTTAGGAAATTACAAAGATTTTTGAAACTGTATGCTAGGAACTGGGGGGTAGAGCACAATATATATTTTCTATTTCATAATTATACAAAGTCTATATCAAATGATAGCAACCATTTGTTACAAATAGAACATAATTTTAACTTGATGCTTTTAGCACTTACCCATTAAAAACAAAAAGTCTGTCTCCTCTTTACATTTTCACTTTTTACACTCTCAATAAAGGAAAGCATTGGGTGGGAACTTCAACTTTAGTCCTTAAGCAGTAGCTTAGCCCTTATTTAGCCACATGCTCATGCTCCTTTTAGGAGCTACTTGCCCTAGAGCTGACAAACCTAGTTCCTCCAGTCTGAGGAACATCCCACCTCACCTGTCAGATTTGATCCTGATTGAAGCCCTCTGTTCTAAAGGACCTTCAAAGAGTTCTTACTGTCCACAGGAAGACATGAGACCTTTTCTTACCCTGTTCTTGCTTACCTCTCCAATTCTGTGTCCCTTCATTCCGAACTCTAGATGTTTTAGCAAGCAGACCTCCTCAAATCTTAGCAGTTTAAACCAAAGGCATTAGATTATGTCTAATTCTGTGGAGCAGCTAGTCTAACCCATCTGGTTCTGTTCCATCTGACTGAGCTAAGGTCACTCATGCATTTGCACTCAGCTGGTGGATATAAAGTTCAAGAAAACTTACTGATGTGCTTCATGTCTCAGTTTTCTTCTATTCTCTCTCTCTCTCTCCAGATGACATGTCATGCTATACAATTTTTTCACATGCCTCTCGCCAGCCAGCAGGGTTTTCTGGATTGCCTTACAACATGGTAGCTCACTCTAAAGCTTAGGAAGTAGAAGTTCCTACTTGTCATAGCTCATTGACCCTGGGCCTATAAGTCCCAGAGTAGTGATTTTTGTTGCATTCTATTAGTAAGTCACAGACCAGCCAAGATATAAGGGGAGGGAAATAGGCAAGCATCTTTTGATGGGTGGGATGACATATGCACACAGTGAGAGACAGAATTTTTGGACTGTTTTTGGATGCTATCTATCCTACCACTCATGCTGATTTTAATTAACTACATTCAATTCCCAAACATATCATCCTTTGTCTATCCTTAAAGTGCTGTATAATCTGTTTCATCTACCTGATGCACTTGTATTCTTAGTTACTATGCTCTTCAAGAAGCTTTCCTTGACTCAAAAAATGTAGATTACCTTCCCCTCTCTTGGAATCCCCAAAAGTGATAGCATTTTTTTTTTTTTAATCAAAGCTCATCTTACATGTCTGAATATCTGATGCTGCTACTGGTTATCAGCTTGTTTGGGACAAGGACCAGGCATTCTTTACCATAGAATCTTAATAGATAATATAGTAATAGCTTGTGACACATAATTGGCACTTAAGACATAGTTATTGTTGGATAAATAAATGAATAAATGAATTCCTAGATAAAGGAGAGATTGCAGGTGTTCTGGCCAAGTCACATGCAGAAGACATGGACAAATGTGGAGGATTTTTAAAGACTCCTCTGACAGAGATATAAGTTAGCCAGCTCCTGAACCTTAGACATTTTTTTTTTCCTAATCACATGCTATGCCTTGTGAAATTTTAAGAGCACAGATATGTTATACGAGAACTGTCTGGAAAAAATCCAGCTAGTGTCAATATAACAAGAATGGTTATATGGCTGGATACTTTCCAAGAGCCCTTGTATATCTGTTTATATATTATGGCTCTTCAGAGGTACACAAATTATTTTAATATCTAATAACTTTTCACCCTCCCCTATGAAGCAGTTTTCACCTCCTTAGGAGGGAGCAATAGTTCCCTCCATGAGAACATTTAAGTATTGATTCCTTTAGAAAAGGAGAGGTTGGGGTTTTCCTGTTTCGCTGCCTTCTCTATGAATCTCAATATCTTGTTTTTATAGTCTTTACTTTTAGGTCTGTTCATTAAACGTATAAAAAATGTCATGTTGACATTACCATTAAATGTACTAGAAGTTCCCACTTTGAAAGAGTGTTTGACAGGGGAGCAATCATTTCTATTGTTCATTGCCATTTCTCACCCACCTCACATCTGGTTCAGGCCATAGTGTCACCTAAATATTCTGAGTTGCAGTTGGCTTTTCTTTTATTGGAGAGCCATGTGAAAAGACTGAGGACTCATTTTTTGAAGCCATAGGGATGTTGCCCGGAAAGCTGAGGGACAAAGGCTCCAACTTTCCTTCTTTAGAAGAGATTTGCCAGTACCTCAATGTTATCTTAAACACAAATATTAAAATAAGAATACTTTTGTGACAAGAAATAAAGGGACATTTTTAAATGAAAGTGAAATAATAAAAGCTAGAAATTAAAGAGTTTAAAGATAAAAATGTGATAAACATAAAACATCTTTAAATTTCAGTCAAGGAAATATCCTAAGAAACGTAGATGAGCAGTATTAAATAAAAGAAATCAATGGATCATGGACCTGAAAGAAGAAGCCAGAAAATAGAGAAGTTAAACTAGAAGGTTCAACATAAAAATGTTTTTTAGTGTGAAAATGAAGACAGTTAGAGGTGTTTTCTTTCTGTGCCTTATAAGCAAAAAAATGTTAGAAAAAGATAAAGACCAGTTGGGAACAAGGAAACTAAAGATAAAAGATAATAGTGTATCAGTTGATGTTGGGGGGGTGGGGGGGGAGAAGAGTAATTTAATACATTCAGCAGAAATTAAAGCAATTGGAAGTTAAAAAAAAAAAAGTAAGGTGCTGCAGCATGATAAAATTGTACATTTTTTTAAAGATACAAAAACACAAGGTAGAAAAATGAGGGGAAATGGAGAGTAATATAAAAACTCCAGGATATAATTGAGTGAGGTTGAATCCTGGCTAAATGTCCCTATGGAGATGGTCAGGATGCACATCTGTATAAGTTCCTCTGAGGGAACTGCAGTTTTATTCACCTTGACGCGTGTCCATCTATCAGTGAGACGTAGATTTGCCCTTGTTGGTCCTTTCGACACATCCATAGACAGGAACATGCTCCCACAGTTTTTTTTGCCTTCAATTTTAATCCACAGCCTAAATAGATAATCATTTTCATTCAAGGAAGAACATTTAAGCAGTAGCATATGTTCAAAATATCATTTTTACCATGGACATTTTAGAATTAGTTACTATTTATAGTAGCTAGTATCTTGTATAAACATAAGTAGATTCTTCTGCTTTATAACTATGGTCTTTAATTTCACCTGGATTTATAGATTATATTAATATATAATGCAGATTTAGATTAAAGAGTATTGCCATAGAAATAAAGGAGGTATCAATTTCAATTGTAAAATGTCAATACTACATAGCTGCAGTTGAAATTTATGTGTGAACTGCTTTTTTTTTTATTTTATTTACTTATTTATTTATTTTTTGACAGAGAGAGAGTGAGAGAGAGAGAGAGATACAGAGACAGAGCCAGGGAGAGAACTGAACTGGGGGAGCTCCCAGGTCAGCATATGGTTCTGCACTGGCTGGGGCCGGGATTCCATCCCCGGTCCCCGGCGCTGCAAAGTGAGCACCTAACCCACTGAGCCAACCCGGCTTCCCCTATTTTTTTTATAGTAATACACACATAGTTTTCTTTTTCATGTTTGCAATTGCTTTGAAATATTGAAAAAAATTCTGCTATACTATGTTCTGACCATATCGCTTTGCAAGACTTACTGTACCACACAAATATATTTTATTGGGTTTTCTTGTATTTCAAAGGGTTGTAGAGTTAGAATATTGGTATTGACTTATGGGTTTGTTAACAGTATCATATACAATGTAAAATGTAAAGCAGTGCTTGTTTGCTTAGGGTGAAGAACTTAATGATCAAGGACAGTATCTATTTGCAGGAGACATTGTTAAGTATTACATAATTGCATGCAACTTTTGACAATTTTGTAAATTTAGAGATAATGGTTAATTAGGTATATATATATATTTTTTTTTAATGGAAATACCTTTATTCCTTTGTTTTCTTACTATAAGAATAATACATGCTTGCCTTGATCCTGCTCTCAAATACAAAAACAAATAAACACTGTTACCAATATAGGTACCGGTACCTTATTTTCCTTTCAGAAATCCTTTGAAAATTCCTATTCCAAATTTCTATTTAGAATCATATTATAATGACTGCATGAAGCAATGAAACTTGCCTTATGCAGATAACACATTGTAAATATCCTTATATGTTAACTATTTCATCCTGGTTTACATATCTGATTAACAACTTAATATATAATATATTTAATCATTTTATTATTTTATAAATAGCACAGTTGCAATTATATTTTACATAGATCGCTGCATACATATCTGTTTAATCTGAATTTATTATTGACATTTTTCATTATACTTATCTATATTAGATATTTATGAATGTAATATATTTCTAGGATTATATTTTTTATTAAATTAAATTGCAACCTCTTTTTATAATTTTCTTTGTTGCTCATGCTTAATTTAAACAAATAAAAACACTAGACAGGAAATTAGTTAGTTATTGATACAATAATAAATATTTTTATTCCAGATGTATGAAGATCATATTTTCATGATCATAAAAGAAACATACTTGTACATTACTTTCTACCTAAATTCATCCTGGGCCCTTTTCACATATGCCATCATTGATCTCCCTGCAAGGTCACTCAAACTCACGGTGATTGGAAACTCTTCCCTATCTTACCTCCTGCCATAGTCTCATCTCTTCCTGTACTGGGCTCATTTAATAACTTCCCTGATGGCCATTCTGGGGACTATTCATCTTCAGTGTCATGCTGACATCCCATCTGCTACCAGTGCTATTTGGGATACTTTATGCTGAGTGACTTAACATACTACATAAATTGATTAAAAAGCAAAGGGGAATTATTGGATCAATTAATTGGAAAGATCAGATGTAGGAGTAGCTTCAGGTCAAGCTTAATTCACTGTCTTAAAAATATCACCAACTACTTGATTTCACAGTTGTTCTATTCTCTCTGTTGTATGAGCCTCGTCTTCAGGCTCTGAGCTCTCATTTCATGGTAGCAAGATTACAGAAACAGTTCTAGACTTAATGTTTTTTCACAGCTCCATTCAAGGATATAAAGGGTCTTCTTCCACAGCCCTCAAAGGAATAGAAAGGAGGTTCTCTTTCCTGTAGGTTTAGGCAATTACCTCCCTGTATTTCATTGACTGATCACATTAAGTGCTATCACAGAGTTGAAAACTGTGAAGAGAGAAAATGTCTGTGTCTTGATACAAAACAATCAGGACCTACCCTGGAGGTGGGAATGGCATCAGTCCATATAGCTGATAATAGAAGGAAGTAGCCTAAAAAATAAGCAAACAAGCAAAACGCCTGGGTATTGTTTCCAGAGAAAAAAGGAATGGATACTAAACAAATATCAATTGGATTATGCAGTTTCTCTGTCTGGCTGGCTTACTTGATAGTCAGTCAGTGCCAGCCAGTCCTTGCTCCCAAGTTGGAGTATATTTCCACGTGTCTCATCTGGTGTCTCTGGGTGTTTGCTTTGTTACTTGTTTTGAAGGTCCTGTTCTTACAATATTTAGCATTATGTAGTAGAAAGAAAATTACCACAAACATCAGACTGTCGGCCATTTACTTGACGACATTTATCTAATATACTCAGGATGTTGTGTTATGTCCTGGACTGATCAAACAGAAGAAAATGCTCTCAGCGTGGTTGTAAGAATTAAATGAAATTATCTGCATAATAGTATATGGGTGATTCCTGGAGCATGGTACGTGCTTGGTAGAAACTAGTCTCTTGTTTCTGCCCATTTGCTGTCTCCATTCTCTTCCTCTGACCCGGTCTTCTCCTCATGACAGTAATGACCTGAGATGGGACTCTATTACCTATGAATGTATCTGTAAGACATTTTTATCAGCTAACCTGCACCTAGAAGCATTGCTACACCTGTTGAGACTCATCTTGATTTCTGGTGTACAAACTTTGCAGAACTGTGTGTGGATTAAGTGGGAAACATAGATGTCACCTAGTAATCATCACTTAATACAATATGCTTCTTTCTATTTAGCTATAATTAATGTGTAATGTTACTTATATTCCTAATATATGAAGCTCATGTATGGTACATTTTGTTTAGCCAAAGATAAAAATATTGGCTTTATCATTTAGTGATATTAAATTGCCATACAAATAATTCTTATTTATGACATTTTCAGTGATGCTAACAAAATTTTAATTGAAAAGGTTACTTTTTATTAATAAAGTACAAAATAATATTAAATGGTGTATTGAGTATATGTACATGTGAGTGTAAGGACTCATATGAAATGCTTACCTTTTTTCCCCTAATTCCTGTCCATCACTCAAGGTTCATGTTAAGTGTCATTACCACAAAGAGAGCTTCCCTGATCTACACTGGAATAATCCATATTATTTTCTTTATAGCACTATTTCTTTTCTTTATAGCTTAAACCTCAAAGCTCAGCTTATTTTTAATAATCTGTCTCTTTCACACAAAGCGATCATGTTTGGTATTCAGATGTTTACACATTGACTTACATTCAGAATGACCAGAGAGAACATTTTCAGATGATATTATTAACTTTGTATGTGAACTAAACCAAGGTAGACAGCTCAGGAAGGGTCTGGATTTCTTGAGCAGAAATGAATTTCAAATGCCACCACTTTTGAAATATCAATGAACAAGCTAACATGGTTTGGAGGCCAGTTTGAGAGAAAATGCCATTGTTTCCAGATTTGGAATATATATATATAGTTAAATAAATCACTTAGTGTCTTCTTGAACTGTAATTCTGCATTTTTGGTAGTAGTGATTTGAAGCAAATTGATTATAAAAGCAAAATTTGATTTAAGAAGATAAATGTTAGATTTTCCTACTGTATAATTATTATTTATATTGTTAAAAAATATTTTTTAACCCTGAAGCACATTGGAAAAGATTGTTTCTGCTTAGACAAGGCCTTTGTATCATGATTAGTTTTTCTCTGGAATTTTTATCCTTGATAGAACAAAGCATTTCTAACATTATATTTTAAATTTACTTTTTACTATCAAGCTTAAATTATTCTGATGATACTTCTTTACCTCTCGAAAGTACAATATTGCATTTTCTTTAGGGCCTCATGTTTAATCCAGCCTCATCTTTATTAGATATAAAGTAGTTGGTTAGGGCTATGTAAAACAGAGAAACTAATTTATAAATAATAAAATATAATAATTTTCCCAAACCCTTATTTTTTATTAAAATATTTATTGTTGCAGTGCTTTGATTTTAAGCTATGTTTTCATTATGAGGCCCAACAAAACATTACAGATGTACAAATTTTCCTCTCTGGAAGAAAAATGAGATAAAATATTACATTCTTGTTATAAATAAGTCCTGATTATATTAGTTTGATTAGATGAAACAGCAAGAGATATTATTATTAAAATATAAACATAGAGTCTGTTACTGCAATGATGAAACTATTTTTAATGGCACTGGAGAGTCTACGATATGTAGAGATGTATATAAAGAGGAAGATAAACAATAAACAAACTAGATGTTTGGACAATGTAGTGTATAAATTTACTAATTCTACTCCATATATGTAGTGTATCATATGATAAATAAAATTAGAGAGAGATAGAGGAGAGACTTAAAACAAGGTAAACCTTATTTGTCAAGTTACATTGCATAGACAAGTTACCTGCGCTAAAGCTGCAGAGCCCTAAAACCTATCATATCATGTGAGAGAACTTCATATACAATTACTGAAAGAAAAAAATGATAGAGGATTGTGATTAGCATTACCTGGTATCAAGTTTATCTGTATCAATTGACATTTTAATCTGTTTTCCCAGCAATTCTGATGGAAGGAGGAGCTGCCTTTGAATGTGAATACAGGAAGGATGAGGCTTAGATGCACATGCCAATGGGGATAGCGCAGTGTTGTGCAGGCTAGGTTGACTCCAACCTTCTATCCTGTTTACCAAACACTACTAGGATTTTCCAAAAGTAAATATTCCACATCATATACTCTTCTTTCCCGCTGAACAGAACGTGGGGCACCCTCTCCAGGGATGTCTTGTGTTTAATGGGACCTGGACACTTCTAAAGGGACTATCCACACACATACATAGTCTTTGTGACTACCTCTGCATCACCTACCAAGAGTTGAAATAGCCCCATCCTGCCACTGATGATTCCCAATATCCTCAGTTTTCTTCTAGTCCATCTGTATTAGTTGTATCAGCACAGGTAGTTCTTTGGGTTCTCAGATTCTTCTGGAATCTGCTGATGTTGCTTAATGGGGAGTGGTTGTGATGGCTTCTGCTAACTATTTTTAATGGTATGCCAGGTTAATGCTATTTATTCCTTGATTATCTTGCCTAGTCTCATCTGTATTTTTTGAGGGATGTCTAAGTTTTATTAGCTAACTTTCTGATCTATTGTTCTTAGTGTTTTACAAAGAACTTAGCATATACGAGGGCTGTCTGGAAAATATCCAGCCTTATAATATGAGAAATAGAGGCATTTATGGCTGAAGTTTTTCTTGACATCCCTTGTATATTTTCTGTGCTTCTCTATGCTCTGTACTTGCAGAGATTCATTACAAAGCTATGAAGATTATGCACTATACTTGACTCATTTTCTACTCTCAGTGGATACACCACTTTGAGGGTAGGGACCTACAAGCTCACCAGCTGACTCTTTTATCTCTCTACCTCCAATATTCCATTCCATACACGTCCATAGGCAGTTTGAGGTTCAGTGACTTATACAATAATAGTTTATTTCTCACTGAAACCTGCTCAGTGGAGATTTTCTTATTTGGGTAGCTTTCCTGAGCATCTGTTCTCTAAGGGTGACTCATGGATACTCAGGGATTTAGGATAGCTCTGTTTTTATAATACTGGCATCTTCAACATAAGCTTCAAAGTTCTAAGGAGGGTAAACAGAATTGACCATGTCACTGGGAGTGTTATACATCAACAGAACATGATATTCAATTAGCTGCAAGGGACATTAGGCAATGTGTTACGTTACTAAGCACATGGCAGGAGCTCTGGCATGTCACCTTTCAGTTTTATACTTATGCTGATTCCCTTCATATTTCTGAGATGGCTGCAGCAAATGTATGTTCAGTAGGAAAGAGAAAGAAAGCTTCTCTTCTAACCATGGGCTGTAAGTCTTTTCTTACAGCTTTGTTCACAACAAATTGCTCTATGGAGGAGAGTTGAATTCCTGGAGAAAATCAGGATTCTCCAAGGGAAGGAAGAAGCAGTGACTAGATGCCAGGCAAGTCGAATGCAAGTACGATAGAGAGCCAGAGCAGCACAGCTCCATAAAACCCGAGACAAGAGATTCAAAAAGATGGTGTGGCCGATTTTTGGCAAAGAGCTCAATAAGAATCGGATTTTAAACAGGCTGATTTTGGAAATTAGATAGTCCTTAGTAAATTCAGTATAAGTAGTTAAAAAATCATGGAATTCTTTCTCACATTGTGGTTTATGAAGAATTGTAGGGTTGCTGAGGACGTAAGGCTCATGGCATTCATTCAAAATACTACCTTCCATGCAGCTGTCTTCCCTAAATGAACATTTTATTCTCAGTGAACATTTAGGTTAAACACAATGAAAACTGAATTATAAAGATAATATAAAATATTATGACACATAGTTTGCTTCATTAAAAAGTCAGTTCTATTGGAATTTAGTATAATGTTAGTATATTATTTGTAATTTTTAACTTTTTCAATTTTCATAGATCTAAAGTGAAATATAATTTATAAAATTGAAATTATTTATGATGGTGCAAATACAAGCCTATGCTAATTGCTCTAATAACCTAGATAACTAATTGTTATGCATTCCTAAAATGGAATCCCATTAAGTTATTTTGCTTTGATAGATGTAATCATTTTGATAATATAAGTAATCTACACATTTTTCTATATTAATGACAGATGCTGTTCTAAAACTGTTTTAATGTGATGAATTATAATAGTCCACTTATTATCAGCGTCAAGGGTCTTTAAATACTCTTAATAATCATATTCAAATTTGATTACTTAGAAGTAAATTTTCTAGAAGATAGATAACTTGTATGTGATCATGAAATAAACTAAATATATTTAAACTATTAAATAAAGAGTTTATATTTGTAAAACTGCATGTTGTCTGAATCATTACAATAGTTACTTAGCTTAGGCCTTCCTGACTTCTCACTTGGACTCAATAACCTCCTACAGATATCTCTTAACTCCATCATCCTCCAAAGGGAAAACGGACCATATAATATCTCTGTTTTGAACATCACACTGATAGCTTCCTGTTACCAAAGGATGCAAACCAAATCTCTCTGTACTGTAACCCTTAGCTTCCTGCCCCCTTGCTCCAAGTAGAGTGCTTACTGAGCTATGCTTGTGCGTCTGTTATGTCCCCTGACACACCATACAGTATGTGAATAAAAAATCTTCTTAATAACTGATTTATTCTTTTATCATGGTTCTTCTCTTTTCCTGTTGCTTTTAGTCAGTTGAAGTTGTCTAGATTTGTATTTCTGCCTAGGGAAAAATTTGACAGAAAAAGTAGAAAAAAATAAGAGAATCTTTCTTACTTAGGAGAGCTTGGGCTCTTAGGGGAGCAGAAAGACTCTTGACATAGCAAAAAGCCTATCAGAGAAATGATGAATTAAGAGCAAGGAGAATTCCTTTTCTCTTTATAGCCATATAATTTTGTAGGGTCTAAGAACACAAAAGATCTGTCTCCCATTTCCTAAATATAGTCCTAGAGATATGACAAGACCCCAGAAAAGAAATTGGAGTGTCTAGGTGGAGAGTATTATCAAAATCCTCCATGTAGAACAGAAATTGTGAGATGATTTCCATGTTTCCAGGAATGGAACAGAAGTAGCAGAAAGAGAGCTACTGAACCCAAACAGGCCACAGGATAGAAACCAAAAGTTTTCTTTTGGGGCTTCTGTGAACTGTCAACAAAATGTTGTAGTGATGCCAGTAAAGTCAGACGATATTTAGGGTCTTAGGGTCTCATCATGAGTGTTAATATAAAATGGGAAGCCCTAAGAAATTATGCTCCATGAAAAAATTTAGTTAAGACAGAGAAAGAGAAAGAAGCTACATTTCTTGTGCACATGAAATTATACTGTTAAATTCACATCAACTATGGAAATTTATACTGAGTTTTTGGTGTGTATTTACGTAATCGTATAATAAAAAAAGTCAATTTCCCATTGAGGTACAATCATTTTTTTTCTTAAAAGGTGCTTATACATTTTACTAATGTTTGATAACAAAATGGACCCAAGATCTTTTGTAACATTTCATTTTATTTTTCTTGAAACATGACCTGATGTTAATGCTTTTATACTTTTAAAGTGAATGACCTACATTTCTTACTTTTTTTGTAACGAATGAGTCTAGGTTGCAGGTTGCTTTATAATTACTCATAGGTCTTTTGTTCATGTATTTATTTCCTCATTTATTCATTGATTTTACAATATCTACTTAGCTATTAACATGTGTCAGATTATTGAAGATGATAGAATTATAGAAATAAAGACAGTTCTTGTCAAAGCAGGGTAACATATTGTAAAAACAGAATAGTTATGTTGGGGATTACCTACATCAAACTGTAGTGGATAAGCTCTATTTTGAGTTGGACTTTCAGTATAAGCATTGATAAACATGATATTAAGTGGGGCAATTATTTCAAGAACATAATTAGTTCCTTGTTCAGTAAATGGAAAAAAATTGGGGAAAGTTTTAATGCAGTGGATTTTCATATTAGTGAATTTATTTAATGCATTGTGATATATTATCACCCTTCAAATTAGAAACATATCTGAAATGTTGAATATAAAGTTTGTAATTTTATGCTGACTCACCCCCTTACATTTTCTTATTGACTTAACATTTTGTTCTTGAGCTATGTTTAAAATTTTTAATATTTATTCCTAGGAACAATCACTCTCCACCATTGTAGAATATCTTTGTATTAAATTCTCCTATAGAATGCATACAAGAAAATAAAATGAGAGAAAAAGTGTTTTTATAGTACATTATTTGTTTTGGGTTGAATTATGTCCCCCAAAAAGCTATGTTGAAGGACTTCAACAGGTACTTCTATGGTACCTGTGAATGTGATCATATTTGGAAATAAAGTCTTTGTATATGTAATCAAATAGAAGTCATACTAGATTAGGATGGGTCTACTTCAATGACTAGTGTCCTTACAATAAGAAAAGACACACACACACACACACACACGCACATGCGCATGCATGTGTACAGAGAGAGAAAGCACCATGTGACATGGAGGTAGAAATTGGAGTTATGCTACCTGCTACCTGCTGCCACAAGCCAAACGATGACAAGGACTGCAGGCAACTAACAGAAATTAGGAGAGAACATTGGAGCAGTTTCTCCTTCATAGCCTTCGGAAGGGACCAGCCTTGTCCACAGCTTAATTTCAGACTTGTAGCTTCCAGAACCATGAGAAAATAATTTCTGTTTTTTTAAGCCACCCACTTTGTGGCACTGTGTTATAACACTCCTATTAGACTAATACTGTATTTCTCATATACTTCTTGGAAACAAATTTTTTTTTTCAAAAACAAAACAAAAACAACCCTGTCCCCAAAACCCCAAAAAACAAAAAAACAAGCAACCCATCAACTTTGCTTTTATTTATTGCTCATTTTAGTAACTTTTGATTATTCTACATACTTCTTAAGTCAGTTGTTGTCACAGCAGCACTGTCTGAAAGTAGTCACTCAGGTAGAGTTTTGGGGATTTATTAAGGATCAATAGCCAGTATCACCCTTAGACTTGGGCAAATTGGCCTTCTACTCTTGCCCTGAGACTCAGTGGGTCCTAACATTTGGAGTGAATTTCTTAAGACTTGTAAGTCCTCCTTGGGTAGTTGGGAATGTCTGGGGTGCCAGTGTCATCTGCTAGACAACATGTTTGGCAGAATGCCCCATCGTCATTTCTCTTTTTTGTGATCTTCTCTGATCCTCTTAGTCTATCCCATGTGTAGATTCATCTAGATGCCCTGAGAAGATCCTGAACTTGTGCCTAGGGGGTCTTTTCAGGACCTCAAAGTCAGAATCCAGGTTCCTGGAAGTTGGCTTGCTCAGTGAATTGCTCCTGTATATTGGTATGATAATACTTCCCACAGGATCCTGCAGGATTGGGCTGCCACAGTGCTCCTGACACTCATTTTGGGTGACTTCTCATTTATATTTAGGGGTCTGGGTGTAGGGTCTTATCCAACCATATATCTGTTCTTTCCTTTCCACCTTCTGACTTGCAGTGCTGCCTCCAGGCTATAGCATCTGGGGACAGTCACTCACCTTCTCCTGAGGCTTGGATACCTATTACAGGTCGTTCTCTTGAATGATGGAGCCTGTCTCCTATGAGGCTGTTGAGATTGGTGCTACACACAGCCGTTGCTCTTTGTAGTTGGTGGCCTTTCTTTTGTCCCATTCCTATGGTGATATCATCCATTTCCGAGTCAGACTTAAGCTCTCTACCTGATAAGGAGGAGACACTCCTTACATGAGTGGAACTACTCATGGGCCCCTTGCCTATCCTCCTTGCTAGTGGTGGTGGTGTGTATAAGGCCAGGGTTGACATAGGTAGAGATAATATTCTAGAACTGCCCTGATTATGGCCTAAAGATTTCAACAGCAGTCATGTTTGGAAAAATTTTCTTTAGCATTTCTGCTATATCTATGCTATAATGTGTTGCTTTATATTTATGTGTTACCATTCCAAACAGAAAAGTTAACCTGACCACAAAATATAGTTCATGATTTTCTACATGCTCTGGTTGAGACTTGCATTTGTGGTCAACATCAATGAGGCACAGCGGTATCCCTTGAGAGTGACATTGGAAGCCAATATTCATGATGGATGACGCAGCATCATGAGCAATGGTGTGAACATCAAATAATAAACAAAATCAGAGCTGCAGAGGCAAGAATATCTATCTATATTGTTCAATATAAACAGGTTCTGAAGAGCAGTGGCATTGCGAGTAATAAAGCAGAGCTGAATTTTTCTGTGACTGGATAATGGCACATTTGAGAGTAAAGAACAAAGGGATGCTTTCAGAATCTGAACAGAAAGAGATGGAGCCTGTACACTGTGAAGTTGCTTTAAGTTCAATGAGTGGATAGCAAACAAATACAGAAATACTTCCTTATTCTTTATTCTAAATCTTTGTTGATAAATCATTGTACTTCACCTAGGACAATGTATTTTAAATAAAATTGTTCATATAGACAGGAAGTTCACACACACACACACACAAATTTCCCTTTGCCGTATATCCCCTAGGGGTCCTGTCAATAACAGTAAAAGGGAGGGGTGAAGGGAGCAGAAATGGGCCATTGGAAAAGTTGACAAAGCCTCAGCCAATCCAGCAGGGTTATGCCCTTCATCTGACTGACATAGTCTTGACTTTAAATCTCTGTCTCTCTTGGTTCCTGGTCTGCAGACGTAAGACTGGTCAAGGTGGCCCTCTGCAGGGGTGGCAGATCCTGAAGAAGTTGAGAGCTAGACACCAACTGCTGTTCATGTTCTCCAGAGCTGGGCATTCCTTAAAATGGGCATGACGTAGCGCATCTTTATGTCTTCCATGATTATAATGCTAGATTCGAATTTTAGAGAAGTTTATAAATGGAGTTTTAATATATTCTAATATGCTTAAATTAACAAACAAAACAAAAAATATATACTTTCATATGCTTTCAGAATGATGGAGCGGTAGAGAAGCAAAGCATTATCTAATTTAGTGTCTATTAATAGCTCATCATTCAATTAAACATTGTCAAAAATTTGATTTTCAAATTACCAATTAATTTGATGTTAATGTTCTAATTTTAAGTGTTTAATTTTCTATATCATTTCTTCCTCTCCTGGGCTTTAAAGTATTTTCTTAAATATATAAATATAAATATTAATTACAAATTTTTACTTGTTACAAATTTTATAATTAATCGAGTCACACATGTAATTTTAAGAGAAAGAACACTCCAATTATAAAAATAATAAAATATAATTTTTGTGCTCTAATTCTCTCAACTTCAAAGTCTCAGTCTTTGAAATCAAGTACTTTTACCTATTTACTTTTATCTCCACACTTCTAAATTACTTCCTTTTATAATAAACTTTGTTTATTCATTCCTTAATATAGAAGAACTACCTTACTTAAATCATCACACCGTTTTTTTTACTCCGCCCAACCACTCACATACTTTCCCTTTAGCCTACCAATTTATATCATAATTTTCATTAATTAATATTGTGTATTTACCTCATATGACTATTTTCAGCTGAATCAAGTAGCAATAATATTTCCTTTTTTGTGCGATCTTTCTTCTTGGAGACATCATTCCTGCAACTCTGTTCTGCTGCAGACCACTTGCTCTCTGGGCTGGCTCCCCCCACCTGTTAATCTCAGAATCTCTTTTGGCTGAACTCAAGGAAATTTCTTGGCCTTTCTCTATTGAATCCCATTTTCTAGACACTGTATTTTGTTCTCTCTTGATTTGTCCCCTCATTTTGGTGCTGTGAAATGTAGGAGAGAAAAGACTGTCCTGATCTAGACTTGATATCTGGGTCTATGTAATAAACTGAAAACAGGCAGATTAACATGAGAAAAGATGTTAAATGATTTTTAGGAAAGATGAATAGAGTCTTAGAAGGATAAATGGAGGAGGGTATCATAGTTTGTGACAAAGTTTGTCTGGGTTGTTGTACTGAGTGCTAGTCTCCTCTTTTGTGATGAGTCAATCTTCTCTGATTGATGAAACTTTTGGGGGAAGGGAATCATGACAGTAGAGTTCCTTTTGAAAGTTCTGTCTTTAGGCAGCTAAGGAGACTTCACAGAAAGTCTCTCCCTGCATTTGCTGTTTTTCAAGCATCTTCAATTCAAAAGAATTCTCATAACAAAGAGGGATATTTTAGGGTAGCATATTCTGCTCCGGTTCAAAATTGAATGAGAAAGAAGGCATGGAAGGTTTTGAAAACTTGACATTCTGAAATGTTTTTATTCTTCATACTTGATTGAGCAAATTCCTAGATAAAAAATATACTTTCCTCACAAGTTGAAATATTACTACAATTTCTTGAAGCTTCAGAATGTGTATGGGGCTTGTCAAGGAAACCTAATCATAAGGGTGAGGAACTGCAAAATGCCAGAATCTTCAGTTGTTTTCTCTAGGCTGATTTGTGTTTTCTAGAGAAGCATCCTGGGTCCTGCTTTGGCTGAAGGGAAAATGACTGAAGAATCTCTTTATTCAGGATTTAATTGCAGTAAATTCCTCTATTGTCAGTGTAGATTACTCACCTTTTCTCTCAGCTGTGCTCTAATCCTCTCAACTTCAAATTCTCACTCTTTGAAATCAAGCAAGTACTTTTACCTATTTACCTATTATCTCCACACTTCTAATTACTTCCTTTTAAAATAAACTTTGTTTATTCATTTTTTAATATAGAAGAACTACCTTACTTAAATCATCACACCTTTTTTTTTTGTTCTGCCCACCCACTCACATACTTTCTTTCCCTTTAGCCTATCAATTTGTATCATAATTTTCATTAATTAATATTGAGTATTTACCTTATATGACTATGGAAGTTCTACTTTCAGCCACAACTCCCGAAAGAATACTGTAAGAATAACCCAGGAAATACAGGAAATACTATGTGAAAAATGCAACAAATTGTGAAGTCAGGGTGCTAAGAGCACATACCCCGGTACATTTTTAAATTTCTTGTAGCATGTAGAATTTTTCACTATGGAAATAAAAATCAAACCGGAAGCATCAAAATGTATCGTAAACTCTGTTAAGTAAATTCAGGTTATATGGGTGAAAGACTTGAAAAGTCAATAAAAATGCAAAAATAAGTGAAGCTGATTAGACAAATGAGAGGAGTCATAACAAATATCAAATAAAGTGGATATTGATAGACTGTAGATTTTCAAAATTTAACAAAATATATGTAACCTGCATTTTAATTCTTAACCAACTCCAAATTTTAATGGCTTGAACATCATTTTAATCTCCTTCATGGTCAAAGGGTATTATTCTATGATACGTAGTCAGTGGGTAATTTTCAGTTGGAGTGACACTTTACTGTTATTTTGGAAATTTAGAGGAGAATAAGATTCATTTTCTAAGATATTAATACCTAAAAAACTCATTGTTTGGGGACAAATAAAACTTGTTGTTTGTTTTTAAGAATTATTTATTTTTCAGAGTGAGAAACCTATTTGGGTTTTACAAAAGTTGTAGGCATTAACTCTTTAATTTATATACATATAAATATCATAGCATATCTGAGTATATTTAGTTTTGTATACATAACTACACTTGAGTGTATACTTTTGCATTTAATTGCTTTCTCAATACAAATTAAACTAAACATTACATATATAAATCCAAAGTCACTTGTTTCTTCCCTTTTGGAGACTAAGCAAATTTAGCCTTACTTCTTTATTTTGTAGCTTGGACAAGCTGGACATCTCTCCTATGATTATTTCTTGCATCGAAATGAAAAATTATTAGAGATACTATTCTGAAATAACAGATACTTGGAAAATTTTATTTCTTAGTACAGAGAACTTTATGTAATGTGTTACTTTGTATGATATTGTAATAATGAGGATATATTTTAGTGTAGATTTAACTTAAGATGCTCAGGCTGATAACATTTTTATGTGAAATTTAATTTCTTTATTGACACATTAATGACACTATTCTCTAGTTTATAGCAGTAGGAATGAAACATTTATTATTCTAAATCTTGGGATACTTAAAATGTTTTTAACCCAATAAATGAAGCTATTATGGATATTATCCTTCATTTTAAGACCACTTCAGAACAAATAGTGTTCTGCTGGCAAACCACTCCCTCCCAGACGACCCACCCCCCACCCCCACCCCCGCCCTCAAATCCCTGAGTGGTAGCATGTGCTGCTGTTGTACAAATCCGTATCACATCACCCATGCATCGCATTATGTGCCCACCACCCAGAAT
>PVKE010033091.1:0-18117 GCA_004027555.1 Craseonycteris thonglongyai
GAATTTATGACCTTGGCAAATTCCCAGAATGCATTAAACTATTGCTAGAAAGTTTTGTCTTCTACAATCGCTTCGAAGTCCATGGTACACGGAATTCCACCCCAGACATTGCGAGCGATTAACGATCGACCAAAATTGGCCTCGCGATCGACTAGTCGACCAAGATCGACTTGTTGGCCACCCCTGGCTTAGACAAATTTTGTAGCACTCAAGGCAGCGAAATACGGATGTATTTCAAGATATATCCAGGTGGTGGAAGGGAGTGGATTGGCTAAGAGTCTGGATGTTGAGGGTGGTGCAAAAGGAATCACATGACCTTCAGGTTCTTTTCTTAAGCAACTGACAAACACAGGTACTGTTCACAATTGTTTTTTATGCCCCCTATGGTGTGTTCCCATAACTGGCCACATGTGATAAAATATTTCTTGCTATTCTTGACCCTCTATCATCTTTCGATATTTTACAGTTTCATTTACATTTTAATTATTGAGGCCTACCTCCACTCTCCTTACAAAGGGAGACATGAAGTTTTGAATAGCTCTTTCTCCCACTTTTCTCCATACTGCATTTGCCTCCAGGTACTGCTACCTAGTGGAAACACTTTATAACAATAGCAGAATAAACTCTTATTTAATCGGCACCCATGGAGATTTGTAGATGCCAAATAAATGTACTTTTTGGTTGCTTGAGAGTTATTATTAAAAATAGGCCTAATTAATTCTATACCCCATACTATATCATACCACACCATAAACTCTATTGCCTTGATATTAATATTGTAATACAGTAATTAAAAGTAACATAAAAAGACAAACAGTATAATACAGTATTGTAAAAACAGCTCTGTGAATACAATGTGCAATTTCAGTTAAATGGTAGTCAAACTATTCAACTTAATGAATTTCACTAACATAATCCATTTAATTTCAAGTAATTTAGAAAAACATATACACATGCACACAAACTGTCACAGCAGAAGTAGAGAGTTTACTGGGTAGAGACATAACATCAGGATCATCAGGATCTGATGAAATAGCTAGGACAGAATCACAAGTGGATGTGGATGGTTGGGATGCTGTATTGGAACACTTGTTGTATGCAGATTTCATGAAAAATGAATAAATGGACTATCAGCTTACTTTGAGGCCCTATGCCTCTCATTCAAAGTCAAGTTTTGCATGATGTGCAGCTTCACAACAAGTTTAAACTTACATTTCTGCTAGAAATTGATTTTATTTTCATTGCTATTTAAAGTATTATTTCCTCAATTTTTCTGCCGGTTGTTAGAGAGTGACAGTTGCTTAGGTTCCAGGTGATGGAGAGTCTACTGTAATTATACATTGACAGGCATTGTCGAAAAAGTTTAATAAACATTTAAAACATGAAATACAGTTTGAAGGATAGATACATTGTTACCATGTGTTCTTCAAAACAGTTTCATTGTCTTGGCTTGGGTTTCCTTGTTTGTTGGTTTTGGATATTCCCAAACCAAAAAAAACATGAAACCTAAATATCAGAAAAAATCTGAGATAACTTTGAATACGTGAGATAACTTCTGGTAAAGAACTGGTTTATTATTGTTTTTTATTTTTACTTTTTTTAATTGTTAAATTTATTGGGGTGACACTGGTTGGTAAAAATTACATAATTTCCAGGTATACAATTCTACATCACATAGTCAGTGTATTGCATTATGTGCTTACCACCCAGAGTCAGTTCTTTTGATCACCATGTATTTGATGCCCCTCCCTACTGCCCACCTCTCTCTCCCCTTACCCTCAGGTGACCATTAAACTATTGACTGTTTCCATGAGTTTTTGATGCTTTCAGCCTTATTCTTTTTTTCATAGGATTGCCATTTGGGGTCTTTTGTGGTTCCATATGAATCTGACTTTTTTTTTTAATCTATTTCTTGAAAGAATGTCTGTGGGATTTTGATGAAAATTGCATTAAATCTCTATGTTGTTTTGAGTAACATGTCCATTTTAATTATGTTGTTTCTTCAAATCCATGAACACAAAATATCTTTCCATTTCTTTGTGTCTTCTTCAGTTTCTTTTAACAGTGTTATATAGTTTTCTGTATATAAGTCTTTCAAGTTCTTTAAGTTTCTTCCAAGGCATTTTATTCCTTTTGTTGTGGTCACAAAAGGTATCATTTACTTATTTCTTTATCTGAAGTTTTGTTGTTTGTATATAAAAATGCTACAGATTTTTGTACATTGATTTTGTATCCTGCAGCTTTACTATAGTAATTTATTATTTGTAATAGTTTTCTGATGGAGTCTTTGGTGTTTTCTATGTAAAGGATCATGTTATCTGTAAAAAGTGAGTTTAACTTCTTTACTCCCAATTTGGATGCCTTTTATTTCTTTCTCCTGCCTGATCGGTCTGGCTAGAACTTTCAGCACTACGTAGAATAGCAGTGGTATCAGGTGACATCCCTGTCTTTTTCCTGAGTTTAGAAAAAAAGGTTTCACTTTTTCCCCATTCAGCATAATATTCGCTGAGGATGTGTCATATATAGCCTTTATTAGGTTGAGATACTTTCCTTCTATACCCATTTTATTATTTTGACCATAAATGGATGTTGTATCTTATCCAACGCTTTCTTTGCATCAACTGATATAGTCATATGGTTTTTATCTATTGTTTATGTGATGTCATCACATTGATCGACTTGTGCATGTTGAACCATCCTTGTGCCCCCAGTATGAATCCCACTTGATTATGACATATAATCTTTTAAATGAACTGTTGTATTCTATTTGCTAGTATTTTGTTTAAGTTTTTGCATCTGTGTTCATAAGATATATTGGTCTAAGTTTTCTTTTTCTGTGTTGTTCTTACCAGGCTTTGGTATTAAAGTAATGTCGGCCTTGTAGAATGAGTTGGAAATTATTGCCTTTTCTTCAATTTGTTGAAAAAGTTTGAGGAGGATAGGTATTAGTTCCCCTTTGAATGCCTGGTAAAACTTGTTAATGAGACCATCTGATCCTGGACTCTTGCTTTCAGGGAGGTTTTGAGTGATTATTTCAATTTCCTTACTGTTGATTGGTTTGTTTAGGTTATCCAGTTCTTGATTCAATCTAGGTAGATTACATGTTTCTAGAAACTTGTCCATTTCTTCTAGGTTGCAAAATTTGATGGCATATAGCCCTTCACAGTATTCTTGTATGATCCTTTGTATTCCTGTGGTATCAGTTGTAATTTCCCTTTTTTCATTTCTCATTTGTATTATTTGTGTATTTTCTCTATTTCCCTTGGTGAGCCTTAACCAGGGATTTGTCATTGTATTATTTTTTTTTTCCAAAGAACCAGCTCTTTAACACATTCATTTTTTTCAATTGTTTTTCTGTTCTCTATTTCATTTAGTTTTGCTCTAATTTTCATTATTTCCATCCTTCTGCTGCCTTTGGGTGCTTTTTGGTTTTGTTTTGTTTTTCTAGTTCTTTAAAGAAGAAGCCCAGGTTAAAAAGTTCAGGAAATCTGCTGTGGCAAACAGCAAAAGAGAAACCTGAAACAGGTCAGTTTTTTTCTGCTTATTAAAATGAAGAATATAAGAAAATTACAAGAAATACTATGTTCAGGAAATTTAACAAAATAGTACAGAGGCTATAGAGATAGCAAATGAGTACCGGAAATGAGTTATTAGTTAATAATTTAATAATTTAATAATTAGTTATTAAAGAAAAACTCAAATTAAAACCACAATAGGATATCACTACATACAGTGATACCTTGGAATCCGAATGCCCCAAAACTTGAACAACTTGGAATCTGAATGAAAAAAATCAAGCAAATTTTGCCTCAGAATCCAAACACTGCTTTGGAACCTGAACACCAACATGTTGTTCACATGGGACGTATCAACAGTACAGTCCTTAGCTTTATCCAAACGCCCACTCGTCTTAGAACTCGAACGTTTTGAAACTCAAACAGGGTTCTGGGACCAATTACGTTCAAATTCCAAGGCATTACTGTATTTATAAAAGTGGCCAAAATAAAATATTGTAATTTTATTTTATATCAAATGCTGGCAAGGAAGCAGAGAAACTGGACCATCTATACACTCCTAGTTGTACTTTACTATAATATGAACTTTACAACCACCCAAAAGGCTTACTGTGTTTTCCGGTGTATAAGACGACCGGGCGTATAACACGACCCCCCTTATTTTACAGTTAAAACATAGGTTTAGGCCTACATTCGCTGTATAGCGAATGTAGGCCTAAACCTATGTTTTAACTGTAAAATTAGGGGGGTCATCTTATACAGCGAATATAGGCCTAAACCTATGTTTTAACTGTAAAATTAGGGGGGGTCGTCTTATACAGCAAATATAGGCCTAAACCTATGTTTTAACTGTAAAATTAGGGGGTCGTCCTATACGCCGGAAAATACGGTATGTTTTATTTCTTATTTTACAGATAAGAAAACGAGCTTAAAAACACAAAGTGATTTGCCCCAAGTTACATAACAAATTTTCTCTGGTTTCCAGACTGAGAACCTGGATTTAGAAAAGATTTTTCATTTATGTGTTAGGGAATTAGAATTAGAGTTAAAACAGTGGAGCCAGAATTAAAACATAGTTTTACTTGGTAATAAAGCCCACATTAATTTTCTTACACAGAAAGCCTGGATCCACTGTGCATTTGAGAAGGCTCAGTAGAGCAAAGTAAAATATAAAGACAAGTTTAAAATCTGAAACGTCCTCCTCACCAATAACAATCATACACCTGGCTTTTCCAGTGCAATAGAATACATAGTAAGAGTCATAGAGATGCTTACAGCTATTGATCGAATAGCCCATTTATAGAGCTAGCTTAATATCATACTAACAGGAAACAAGAGAACAGGGTGAAGAGATCCTAAGAGATCTTTTTAATACTATTACAGTCACTTTTATTGACCTTAGCATACTGGAGAAAAATAGTTTGTCTTCTGTCTGCATCAGGGTTCAATCAGGAGATAAAATGCAGGAATTTGGGCAAAGTTTGAGTAATCTGAAAAATTTATTTGAATATGAGAAAAATAGTAACAGGAATTGGAGTAATGGAGGGTTAGAGATCCAGAATACAGGAATAGCAGGTCTAGGAAGCACACAAGTACTGGAAGAGCTCAGTGTTGGATCAACCTGAAATACTCCCTCTGAAAAGCTACGGGACACCATTCACAGGGAGCTGCAGGCCTTGGAATTCACAGGGCTATGAGGTCCCCCAAAGGGGTGCTAGAGAAAGCTGGGCATAGGTGGTGTCCCACTTGGCAGTAATCTGCTGAGACACAATCTAAATGGGGATACAGAGGAAGTTGACCAAAGAAAGGTGAGAGGTACTGCTGACTACCAGTGACCGCAGGAAACAACTGTGGTACAAGCACCTGATATGAGAAAGACACTAGAATCAGGAAGAAAAACACCAATCATTCAGCAATTCCCTTCACATGCCTTCTGCAGACACAACTTAATATCATACTCAAACAAGAAATGGGTAAAAGAACCAGCCACATGACCACAGAGCAGATAATGAAGGCTACCGTAAATTCAGAGCTGATAGGCAATAATTAAGAGGAGTGGTCGAAAAATTCACCAAGTAAGGGGAAGAAGGGTAAACAAAAACTATTATTTTTCCTTTTCAATATATTGACCCTTAACTCTACTACACTTTTCAACTCTTTCAATAAGTTTACTTAGATTCTCAAAAATGTTTTCTTTTTGCTCTCAAAATATATTGAAATTGAGTATTTTGTCTGCAAATTTCTCAAGGCTGTTTCATATTCGGGAACAAAGGATAATCAGACAGAGTCAGGTCAGGACTGTAGGGAAGGTGGTTTAATGTTTGGAAGCAAAGGAGTGAAGAGTAGCCAATGCAACATTGCTCTTGTGCACGGGCATGTGTCATGCAAAAGCAGCACCCCTTTGATCTATTTTACTCTTCATTTCTCCTTCACAGATTCTTTTAACTGTTTCAGTAGACTGGAATAGTACTCTTCCATTACTGTGACACCCTTATTCTTGTAATAAATCAGCAGGATACCCTCCGTATCCCAAAAAACAGTAGCCATGATTTTTCCAGCCAACTTCAACACCATGAACTTCTTAGGGGATGGTGTGTCTTTTTCATGGCACTGTATGGACTCCTGCTTTGACTCAGGCTCATCACGTTGAACCCAAGTTTCATCTCCAGTGACAATCTGGTTTAAAACTTCATCTTTGTTGTCTCTGCAGAGGTCCAAAAATTGTCATGAACACTCAATGTGCTGTTGCTTTTAAAGCAGCGTGAGCATTCTCAGTACCTGTCTTGCACTGACTTTTGACATCCTTAGATGCTGATGAAGAATATTCAAAATGGCTGTAGGTGATACTCCAACCATTTCCACATTCTACTTTTTATTCAGTCCGGTATCTCCCACTATAAGTTTTCAACTTCTTTGACAATGTCTGAGGAAGTGGCCTCAGCAGGGTATCCTGGACAGAGGTCGTCTACAATCAACTCTCTGCCTTGCTTGAAAAGGCTATGGAACTTGTAAACCATGAGTTTCCCAGGGCAACGGTCCTTGTAAAATGCTAACATCTTTTCCAAAAGGGTTGGAGGTATTTTCCCTGGTTTTATGAAAAACTTAGTGATGGCACTAAATTCAATTATATCCATACTTAGGATTTTCTTCACTTCTGACATGCTTCTTGGACAATATCTGAAAGAACACGGGTGCAAGTAGGCTGAAATTTGGCACATATACTAGTATGTCACACAATCAAATATGCCACTTTTCTGATAATCTCCCCATTCCACATGTTTTTTGACCACCCATCGTAACTGCATAAAATACTGTTCTTTCCCACTGTGACAGTGAATGCTTGTTTATTCATTCAATCAGTCATTCTCCACCTGTTTCAATACCCTGAAAAGTCTAAGGGAGTTATTTCCTTCTTCCCCTTACAGTGTATTCACTAACCCCTAGTCACCCTCAAGACTGATGCAGTACCTGCACATAGTCATTCCATAAGTGCTTGTTGAACTGAATTGAAATATACCAAACCAAAATAATCATTGAAGGGCTCAGGCTATTCTATATTTAAAACACACACACACAAACACCTTATTTTAACTCACAAAGATACAAAAGGTCCTGTGGGATATTGAGTTTATTAGGTATTGTCTCACAGGGATCTGGATTAAAATTCTAGTCTGAAATATAGAACAAAGTAAATTTGGTGATAAAATATACTTTTATACTTGTGTACATCAAAAAGACATTCCATTTATGCATTCTTTTTCAGCAAAGGACTGAAATAATTCAGATAAAGTGTACCAGAAGAGAAAAATATCTCTAGCATTTTTAATCCTAAATTTTTACTTTCAAAAAAATATAGACCCAAAGCAGATTCTCTGAGTCTATAAAACATATAAAGTGAGAACAATTTAAAATATATCAAAGAACAAAGATACCTCTGTGACCTCCATATGTTCCCAACATCTCTCTTTAATGACCAACCAAACTACAGTTGTTTTATCTTTACTTTTCTTTAAACTTTTATATAGTATGTATTTGCATCAGTGAGTAATATATAATATTGTGTAATGTGTTCTTTTTAATTTTTAAAAAAATGATGTTCAGAAATTTGCTTTTATCAACATTATGTTTAGAGGGCTTTCCATTTGAAAATACAAATCTTTCATTAGATTATTTAACTCATGTATAGAGTTAATGAAAGTGTCAAAAATATTTATCTGATCTCCTAGAAATGTTTAGGTGTTTGTTTTTTCTATTTTAAAAAACACTGCAATTATCATTTACATTCTGCCTTGTGCACATATTAAACCTTATCACAATGATATATACCTAAATGAATAATCACTAGGTTGTAGAATATGCACATTAATAATTTTACTACATAAAGCCAAACTGCTCTCTAGATTGTACTGGTTTATACAGTTGTATCAATTTTATTTTTAAGCAGCAAACTAAAGCAGACACACTAGCCTCTACTGGTATTAAATAAGTGCACATGAGACTTGCATATAAATTGGATTATGACTATTGTGGTAGAAGCAGCTTAGTCTACCAGTAAAAGTGAAAGGTGCTGACTGTCCAATGTTACAGGATCAGAATATCAGCTGGATGTATATGCCCAGAATGGAGAATGGCCACCCTCTTAACTTCCTCTCCTGGCTATCTCCTGCAATAAATCCTTGGTAAGTTATCTCTTCAAACTGTGCCCCCACTGCCCTACCTTATGACTGGAATGCAGGATCCTTCCAGCCTCTGGGTCCTCTTTCAGTCAGTGTGCCTCAGTTCTTTCGATAAGAAGTCCTGATACTATTAGTGATCAGCATCAATCTACATAACCTTCCCAGTATACTTTGTTTACTCATTCATTTATTCATTCATTTGTAGGCACATATTAAATGAGCACCAACTGTAGACAGAAATACAGCAAAAACATCCAATTCTCAAGGGGACCCCAGTTTAGGGACATGCTATACAATATGGTAGCCACTAGCCACTTGTACTGAGCGTCTGAAATGCAGCTAGTCTCAACTGAAATGTGCTGTAAGTGTAAACTAAACAAGGGACTCAAAAGACTTAGTACAAAAAGAATATAAGATTTATCATTGACTTTTACAGTGGTTATATGTTGAAATGGTAATATTCTGAATATATTGGGTTAATTAAATAAGAAAGCATTATAAATTATCTGATTTCTTTCTACCTTCTTAGTGTCGCTACAAGAAGATTGAAGTTTATGCCTGTGGTTCATATTACAATTATGTTAACCAGCACTAGTCAAGAAGTTTTGCGAGACAAGTACGATAATGCAGTGAGGTGATGCTACAGGAGCACACAAAGGACAGACACAATTCAGCTTTGGGCATAAACCATAGGAACTGGCACCACAAATAATAAGCATAACAATATATTTTTTATTTTTAAAGTATAAATTTACTAAGTGAAAAAAGAAAAAGGGAATGAAATCATGCCAGGCAGAAGCTCCGGAGAGAGCAAAAACTAGTTAGATTAGGTGAAACTAGGCGAGATTAGTTACATTATCCCTGGGAACCCTGGGCAATATCAGCCTTTTTTACTTACAATAATGACAATAATCATATTTTTGCATAACTCCTTCCCTAAGTGGAGCAATCTTAGACAACTAAACAGAATGCTGAACTTATGAAGAACAATTTTGACCAATTATCTACCTCATAGTACCTATTATTTACTTCAGAATCACCAAATTTAAAGGATAAGTATTTGCATAAATAACATCCATGAAAAGGGAATGGAACAAAACCTGTCTCATTCAGTGCATATTAGAACCTGCTATATCCCAAAGAAAGAAGCTGAAGAGTATTTTATAACCTCTGGGCTATTATTATATAAGTTTTGACTCAAATCCACATGAGAACAGTAGACTCTTCATATTATAGCAATTAAAAAAAAATACATATAGCTAGCTTTTCTTTGTTCTAGAGCCTATAAATGACCTTTTATTTTTAATTATAAGACAAAATTCTGTGACAAATACAGTAAGTTATACAAAGACAAGAAGAATGGTTTTTAGAACAGTCTAGTACTGTCTCAAACACCAAGCATTACTGTAACATATTTTTACATGAGTAAAAAGAAAAAAGAAAAAGTCCATGGAAATATAAAAAGTAACAAGAAAAACAGTGAAGTTTGTTTGTTGTTAGATGATAGTTTTTAACAGGCCCTAAAAAGGAATTAATTTCAACAGCTGGAAATTACATTTGACTCACATTACAGAATGTTGGTGCAAACATGATGATTGGAGTTCAGCTTGCAAGCATGATAGATAAAAATAAATACTTCATTATGCAAAGTGTGTTTCACTGTTGTGCTTGTAAATTTGAAACAATTATAAGGACTGCATGGCAATACATTCTGTTAGTTACTTTCACTGACTGGCAGGTAGTGGGTGTTTTCCTTTTTTTCCTTTTTTTGTTTTTGGCTACACTGTATTTGAAAATAACTTCTTGTATTTGATGAAAGAAACTAAAATAACTATATCCCTTCCCACCACAATACAGAACTTGCTACTCCATATCTTTGATCCTTGGAACATAAAAAACCACACTAAGTAGAATTCAATAATAAAACAAAGTCATTGCCTCCAGATGGGATGCCAGGCAAATAAAAGTTACTTCTATTCCTTTTAAAAGATGTATTCAAGCTTGTTTTAATAATTCATAAGACCTACAAATTCATAAATACACAAAGAAGGGCAGTAAAGCCCAGAGAAATTAACTGGGATGAAAATATTAATCTCTATAGTATTTTTAATAAGTGCATAACCAAAGTGTATCCTCAAAACAAACAATCCTCACAGGACAGTGATGTTCCACTTAACTGTAGTTAACCTATCCAAGAACAATAGACAGTGAAGTCCAGTCCTCAGAAGAAAAAATTCACCAAGCAATGAAAGGTAGGATGGAAAGAGCCAAGAAACCAAATCCTAAATACCACTTTGCAGAAGGCTTCTGTTGGCTGGAATAAATTTACTGAAAGATTTAAAGAAAAAAAGAATTTTAAAGATGAATGTTTAAAGACAGCAGAGTAAAGAAGTCCATGTCCTTTCTCCATACCAAAGCAAAAGAATGAAGAAAAAAAAAAGACATGAAAATTACACATTAGAGGAAATTAAGCAAAATCTCTCACCCATCATCATGTATGTGAAAGAGCTGTCAAAGCAGTCAATCACAAGCTGGGGTCTAGGACGATTCTGAGAGCAGACTTTAGGTTAAAAGATTCAGATACAAAATCAAAGTCGGAAACACTCTGTCTCTGATATAGATTGGAAAAAGTAGACAAGACTGGTGAACAGCCTCTGGCTGCTGCTGCACTGGCAGCAATGGGTAAAGGTTAAACACTCTGTGTCACATGTGCCTCTGTCCTCTGTGAACGGGGAAGAATTCCTGCTGCCTCTGCTCTCCCAGCCCCCACCATAAACCAGTTTCAACTCAGTGGGGAGGAGGGTGATTCAATTAATTCAAAGATCAATAAAAAGGAACTAGCACAGATCTAGAATAGACAAGTTAAAGAAAAGCAAGGGAAGAGGGTGGAGGAGAGAGAGAGACAGAAATAGGAAATAAAAGGGAAAAACATGAAAAAAGATCACCAGAGAAATGTTGCTATCAAGCAAATGAAAATCATGTCTAGAAATATCACTATAACTCAAAAAACTTGATGAAAAAGTAAAAACATTTATCAAAGAAGAAACACAGAGCTCTTTAAAAATAGGGCAAAATCAGAGAGCAAGATGAATTCTGAGCTAGCAGAGTTCATCAAAGAAATAAATCTAAACAAGAAGTTGAAGCAGAATGAGCAATGTTGAAAATCCAGTGAGAAACATGTTAGACAAAATGTAGAAATGAGCCAAAAGAAACTAAAATTAATAGCAAATTATAATAGACTGAACATAAATGAGAAATAAGGGATTTAAATGTTTTTCATGTGTATAAAACTGCTTGCTCAAAGAGAACACAGACAAAGACAAATTTTCTAGAACTAGAAGAAGATTTAAACCTATAGCTTCAGAGAGCAAACACACATGCCAAGAAAAACCAATACAGAATGATAATAATGAGTCAAGTCTAATTAAAATTGCTGGTACTAATAAAGATAGAAGTCCAAAAGTATTCTTTATTCTGGGGAAAAAAACATCAAGTTCACTTCAGATCTCTCCACAGAAACATCTAATATACCTGAGGAATTGAAATGATTTCTACAAACTAAAAACAGTCAAAATGCTGTTTAAGTTTAAAGGAAAAAATATCTATTTTTGAACATTTTTAAACTCACAGAATTTCATAAATTTCATTCAAGAAGATATACTAGAAGAAAAAACCTCAATTTAACCAAAAACTACAAGGGAACACTGTCACTGGCTGCCTCTCAACATCTAAGCTTTTGCCTGAGTACCACCACCCACAACCCACTCCACTGGGAACCTACCTCCCTGTCTCCCACCTCCTACACCAAGGTCCCTCTTTCCTTCATCAAAACTTAGCTCAAACATTAGGTTTTCCTTAAAATCGCTATGCTACTTATTGGACTTGCTTCCCTTCTTCCATTTCCAATAAATAACTAAACAGTACGCTATAAATAATACACCTAAAATAAGTAACTCTAAAAGTTTGAAAATGGGCAAAAGCATACTTAGTAAGTGAAAACAAAAAGAAAGCAGGGGTCATGCATTAGTGGAAGAACCTTATCCCTCTTTCTCAGTCCAAGAAGATAAAGGGCATGAAAGGAGCAAATAATTAAGTGAAGTATATCAAATGCTAAAAGCAGAATGTAGATTAGTATATCAAATGCTGTAATACGAATACAGGTTTTTTGTACCATCCATAGAAAATTCACAAAAACTAACTATAGCCACAAAAAACATGTTGCGACAATTCCAAATAGAAAAAAACAGGACAAATAATATTCTATGATTACAATGCAATAAAAATATGAATTAATTGTAATACAGGGGGAAAAAATCTGAGAGCTGGAAATTTTTTAGTCCTTAAATCAAGAAGGAGCGCGTGGTAGAGCATGCTTATAATAAAATGAACTGATTATTTGGGAGAAACAAGATCTTTATTAACTTAATCATAAACATTTTAAAAATCATCTCAATGATATGGTATTGAGCAGACAATATTAATTTCTAGTTAAGAACCACCAAATTACACCTACTATCATAGTTCGTACTTGAGGTTCAATGTTCAAAGAACTGATTTTGCTGGTAATGTGGTTAAGATATGGCAGAAATGGAACTCAGACCCCATGTCATCTCATGCCACATCCAGTGTCTTTGTTCCCTTACAGGTTCTGTATTTTTCATACAGTCAACTAAACTTACTAAGCTCAAGCATATAATATAGCTCAATTAGACCGAAGATATCATTAATAGAAACATCATTGTTATATATACCATGAGGAAACTAAAAAAACAAACAAACAAAAACTATATCAATTAAACTACAACACAATGCTTCATTTTCACTGAGAACTTTTTATACCTACTTAAAAAGCTCTTTTAAACTAGATTCTAGCATACATCACTCCTGTGCCTTAATTAAAAGAGTAAAGCAAACAGTGTGACTTTTCCAAAATAAAATGAAATTGTAGTCATGCACTCTTCCAAGAATAAATATTTGCTTTACAAACATAAGCAAATTGTAGGCAACTACCTTCCAACTTAAACCTTGGAAAGATCCTCCATTACTTAAGAGAGCTTACATATACTTGTTGTGCGAATAAAATATATATATATTTTTTAAAGATTTATTATATTGTTTTTGACAGAGACAAACAGAGACAGAGAGAAGGAAGAGGGCCCAGAAGCAGTCTCCACAGTGGTAAGTCATCAGTTTTCAACATGGTTTCATTCCAGATAAGTGGGGGCTACAGGGTTGGAACTGGGCTGGGGGCCTGTAGCACAGGAGGCATGCCCCCTCAAGCCAGGGGTGAAACTGGGGGGGTGAGGACCAAACTGGGGGCCTCCTGCATGGGAAGCACACCTCAGTTCAGCAGATGGGTCTGCATGGGCTGGGGCTAGGATTTGCTCCTAGGTCTCCAGGGCTGCAAAGAGCATGCTTAACCCACTGAGCCATCCCAACTTCCCTATACTTTTGATGACAGAATAATTTCATTAATCAACAACATTTCCTGTGGCTTAATAAATGAATAATGTGCAGATGAAAAAATACTTTTTCATCACTAGTTCCATAATAGTTTCTTTCATATATTTTACAAAATAATGTCAGAATTCAGATTACTCAAAAACTAAAAACATATTTGACTGCCAGGCAAGTGCAGAGTTCTACACCAATGAAGCAAACTTAGTATATGTCAGCAACCACAAATCTGCCAAAGTTAATCTTTAGTGAGTTAATGGTCAGAGCAGTGCTCCGCACACTTGCCTGGTAGAATCCCCTGGGCTGCAAGTTAGAAATGATGACTCCCCAGGGACACCGTAAAGATTGTGTTGCATTGTCCAGAGAGAGAGCCTTAGAATCAAGCCATGGGTAAAACTTATTGTTAGACCAAGTAGGGTAACACAGTACTAGAAATGTAAAAATATCAGAATATATGACCGGAGAGAATATTTCACTAATCACGAAAATCTCCTAAAGGCCTTTCAAATTCATTACAAAATAAAGCACACATCTTTTCTTTCATGTACCTGGAATTCTATTATAAATCAAAACAAAGGATGCCTGAAGAAACATATGTACAATCACACTCCACTCGATTCTCAAAAGTTGAAAGCTACCCAGAAAAGACTGAGTCATAAAATGGGAGAAAGAGAACTATTTCACACACTTGGTCAACAGATTTCTTGCAAATGGGATGCATCACTTTATAAACAATTATGCTCTTTCCTTCATTAAAACAAATTTTATACTTAAAATATAAAAATTTTATTCTGATCATGAAAGCAAAATGTTGGCCTATTTAAGATCAAATTTAGAATCGCCAAGTTTTTTCCTTACAATTCTTACAATATAAAGTTTTTTTGCTCAAATACTACAGGCGGAAGGAAAATGGTTCTCAAAAAACACAAAGGAATGCATATAAGTAAAAAATACTAGATGGTTAGTAAGAATAGTCCATGTATAGACCATATGAAAGGGTTTTAATCAACAGATATACGAGGGCTATCTGGAAAGTGTCCCGTCATGTAACCGTTCTCATTATATTGACAATGGCTGGATTCTTCCAGAAAACCCTCGTATGTGAAGTTCATATCATGGGTCTAATATTGTTTTGGAAACCCTCTGTACCCAAGAAGATATCTATGCATCTCAGAAACACAAATCCCTAAGAGAATAAGAACACAGAAAAAGTACAAGCAAACACTCCATGTCATACAATCTAGTCACACTTATGTAAATTCTGAAAAGGGAAAGGTCAGTATAGGCCTAGAGTCATCAAGAAGAACTCAACAGAAAAGGAAGAAAACAAGCTGGTGTTTGATGGGAAGGTTAACTATAGACAAAAAAAAAAAAAAAAAGGGGAGAGATAGGACAAACTTACAAACCAGCAGAGTGTATGTACATCAGAGCAGGGAGGCAAGAATGAGGATGGCCCAGCACATATGAAGGGCATTCTGGAGAGCAATCTAAAAGATTTACATTGGTAAATAAAAAAAGATGAGGTTATGACAGGTCAGCTTATGGAAGAAACTAAAATTTCACAAAAAGGAATTTAAATGGGATGGAATAACACTGTAGGTACTGCAAAGGGATATGGTGAAAGCTAGGAAGGGCAGCACAAAGGATTATTCACAACAGGAAAGAAAATGTAATCAGAGAAAATAGCTTAAGAGAAATATAATGATCAGTCAAGGAAGACGGCAGCAGTGGATATACAGGGTTTAAAGTAAAGTAAACAGACATTTAAAGAATTAAAAAATTGGGGAAGCCGGGATGGCTCAGTGGGTTAAGCGCTCACTTTGCAGCGCCAGGGACTGGGGATCGAATCCCAGCCCCGGCCCGTGCGGAACCATATGCTGAACTGGGAGCTCCCCCAGTTCAGTTCTCTCTCTGTCTCTGTATCTCTCTCTCTCTCTGTCAAAAATAAAAAAATATATATTTAAAAAAAAATAATTAAAAAATCAATAAAGTTTGAAAACATATCAGAAAGGGGAGAAGGAAAAAAAGGAAGCATCAAAGATAATTCAATGTTTTCCTTTTTAAGAAAACAGAATGAAAGATCGGTAGCACATTTGATCACGTCTAAAACACATAAAAATTCCATCTGTTTCCATATTTTTCCTGGGCATCTGGCTTAATTCATGCATGCCACATGAAGGCCCTCCAGGACTTTTCAATAAAAGCTTAAGTATATTATACTAATATTAAATGTAACTGCACAAAACAAAGACTAGAAATAAGTCTTTTAAATAATTTCCTGATTTGTGGATGAAAATCACATATTTGGTATTTGCTTTACTATCATTATCCAGTGGGGAAATATGTATGAAGCAAAATTGATCATGGGTTAGTAATTGCTGAAGAAGGATAATGAGTATATGGGGACACATTAAACTAGTCTCTCCACTTAAAAACTAAAACTTCCTCACCACTTTTTTTTATTCACTCAGAGCTTCCTTCTATAGAAAATGATTGTAAAATGTGAGAATGTAGTTTGTAAACAAATTCAATTAAAAGAAAAGTCTAACACATAACCGCCAACTGCAAAAGACATAAAACAAACAAACCTAAAACCCATAACTGTACTATCCATTATCCTTCCATATATCTCTGCATTGTAGTTGAACTTAAGAATAAACAGAAATGCTATTAATAAACAGAAATTTTATTCAAATGCTAAGTTCCTAAAAATATTTGTAGATTAATATCAAGAAAACATACGAAGAGTTAGCATTGGTGTTATAGTCAAGCACTATATGTACTCTATAGGACTCTGGGTCAAACATTTTTGGAAGTTTATACCTTGGGTAGCTATATCTCTAAATATTAATTAATGTAAATATTTTATCTTTTGTCATTGCATCCAAATAAAAATGTAACATCACTGAAGTACATGGACACCAAGTTTCAATTATTAATCTTAAACTGTAAGATTCAGCAATTTGTTCTTAATAAAGTATAATGGTTAACCAAGACCTTGTGATAACTTGAACTGTAACAGACCCTTAATGCATCTGGTTTCTTAGAATTGCTTTGGAATACATAACATATGTTTAAGCTCTTAGGGGTTCTGAATGTATTATATCCCAAGCACGTACCCTCACTAAAATTTTAAACATTACAGGATCCAAAGATAATAAACCTGAAAAATGTTGCATCACATTCAAAAAAATCAATGTAACTAGACAATAGTTTACAGTCTCACTATTTTCTCTAGTCAGCATTGTTAATTACCTAAAACCAGCTTTTATGTACTAAAAACATTTGAAGGACAAATGTGAAAGTGGAACAATGAAGAAGGCTGATAGGAAAAAAAGTTATTCATTTAAGTATGGTGCTGAAGGAGAGCTTTATGGATACCCTGGACCACCAGGAAGACAAACTAGTGGGTCCTACCAAATTAAGCCTGAAACCTCTAAAGACAAAAATGTCCAAACTGAAGCTGTCATACCTCAAGCACATTGTGAGAAGGCAGGGTTCTTTGGAAAAGGCAGTAATACTGGGTAACATAGAACAGGGGTGGCCAACTTTTCTGTATATAAGATCTACTTTTTATCTTAAAAGTGTGTCGCGATCGACTTGTTGTCATAGGCGTAGTCTAAGGGGGAAGAAGGGGTGTGAAACGCATACTATGTTTATACGCTGTGTTTCAGTATAAGGTGCATTCCAGCGAGGTATGGGTAGATAAGTAAAATATATGTTCAAAACTATTTTTTATTTTTTAAATCACTTAGTAAGTTTCCGAGATATAGGCTCATGAAGAAAATAAATTTCCAGACCCAACTTTTGATAGCAGCATTCCGTACATGCGGTACCTAAAAAATTCGATTTTCCGACACTTTTTCAAGATAGATTTTTACTAACTTAAAATGCAATTTAATTTTTTTATCAACTGCAATGTATAAGTTGTTGTACTATTTGTTCGTAAAACTGAAAAAGTTGTTATAAAAATGCACAGTATGGCTGGTAATTTGATTTCAATATTTCACTTTCGCGTTGTTTTTTGGGCCAGGAAAATTTATCATGAAAGAATAATATGACTTACTTTTTGCTAATCTATCAATAGCTCGCTGAGTACACCTCGTACTGAAATATAGGTATACGGCTTATCTACCTATGTAAAAAACAACAACAATAATTATTTAAAGGGCCAAAAACCTCACGTCCAGGGGAATTAAAAGAACATGGATAATTATTAACAATATTTATTAATTCAAAGTAGCTACAGATAAAGACAGATTTAGAATTGACTTTGTTGCCTTAACATTAATGGGAAGACTGAGTTTGCATGTCTCTAACCAAGGAATCATAATTAGGTGTATAGCCTGACAAAGATAATAATAATGAGTCTTCAGTATGGGAATCAGTCAGGACAGAACGTTGTTTAGTCTTCGTTAGCTTCAAGTACGAAAATGCCGATTCGCATAGGTATGTAGATCCGAAACAAG
>PVKE010033092.1:0-18117 GCA_004027555.1 Craseonycteris thonglongyai
GGAGGGGGACCTGATTCTGGGAGCTGGGCACATAATGTGATGCATGGGTGATGTGATGTGGAGTTGTCCATTGGGAAACTGTCTGATTGTTACCAACCAATGTCACCCCATTAAATTTAACAATAAAATATATATATATAAAAAAAAAAAAAGAATATGTGCTGAATTCCTCAAGTCCACCTGTATTTGTGCAGCCATTGTGCAATAACATGAAGATCATTTTTTGAGCATCCCTGGCTTAAAATGTGCTTACTTTTTTGTTTAGGTGACCAGGTGGCCTCTGGGAAATCAAGGGCTACTATACGACCGGAGCTGGATGATTGTGAATCACAATGGCATTTGTCTGAGCCAGAAGCAGGAGCCACAGCTCTGCTTGATCCAGCCCTTCATTGACCTACAGCGAAGGATCATGGTCATCAAAGCCAAAGGTGTGAAAACTGGGTTCTTTTTCACAATGCAGCTATCAAGAGTGCCTTTTATACTCATGTGAAAGTATAAGACTTTTTCAAATATTAAAATAATCCTAAAGTAAGTGAAATGATGTCTAGAAGGGATAATAAAAAGTTTGTTCTTGTGTCATGGGAATTTCCTGTGAAGAAGTAAAGATCTGATAGTCCAATCAGATAACTTTGAAATTATATGATATTCTTTTCAGTTATATTTCTTTTATTTTCTTCACTCATTGTAATATGTACTGTGTGCTTTAACACTTCTATGCTGAGTTTTAGTGTAAAGTATCCAACATATATAAGAGTATAGACCAGCTCTGTTCAATGGAACGTTCTGTAATGGTGGAAATATTCAGTATTTCCATTGTTCAGATTGGTAGTTACCAGTCACATGTGGCTACCGAGTACTTGAAATGTGGCTAGTGGGACTCTGGAACTGAATTAAAAAATTTTTTTTTTTTAATTAATTTCTTTTTATTTTTGACAGAGAGAGAGAGAGAGAGAGAGAGAGAGAGAGAGAGAGAGAGACAGAGAGACAGATACAGAGACAGAGAGAGAACTGAACTGGGGGAGCTCCCAGCTCAGCACATGGTTCCACACGGGCCGGGGCCAGGACTCGATCCCCGGTCCCCGGCACTGCAAAGTGAGCACTTAACCCACTGAGCCATCCCGGCTTCCCCTGGAACTGAATTTTAAACTTTATTTAATTTATTTAAATTGCTACATGTTGCTATTGCCTACAGTGTTGAACAGCACAGGTATAGAGAATAATATAACACACAATTACAGCATTGAATTTTAACAAATCTCTTTTATAAAGATTTATTTTATTGTTTTTGACAGAGACAGAGAGAGACAGAGAGAAGGGGGAGGGCCCAGAGCAGTCTCCATAGTTGTATGGGGGCAAGAACCAAACTGGGGGCTTCATGCATGGGAAGCACACCCCAGTTCAGCATATGGGTCCACACGGGTCGGGGCCAGGATTCAATCCTCAGTCCCTAGAGCAGCAAAGTGAGTGCTGAACTCACTGAACCATTCTGGCTTCCCAACCAATCTTAACTTTTGGCCACATTTGCTTCAGATTTCTCCTCTTCCTCCCCCTCTCCTCCTACCCAACTTCCTCTTCCCTCTCCTCCTCTTCTTTCCTTTAAGAAATAAAAACATTATAGATATAGCTAAAGTTTCCTGTGTATTTCTCCCTGGTCTCACTCCTCTTCTGCACCCTCCTGCCCATTTATAGAATATTCCAATTTCCCTCCTAACTTGTAGCTATACTTTTGTGATATATCACATTTCTATACATTCACAATTGTGTTTCTTGGCTATAGATGTTCTTTTCTATTCTAGTGGTTTACTTCTTTTGAACCAACAACCCAAAGTTATTACTAGGGCTATAACTAAGTATTGATATTTGGTAAGACATGTCCAACCTCATTCTCTAGGCTATTCTTGGCCTGTTTTCCTGTGTGAATTTTAATACGTGCATTATTTGTGTAGCCTCTTCCACAATCAAGATACCAAACAGTTCCATTACCCCAGAAAATTCCCTTTGTGGTGTCTCTTCCCCCCACCCTTCACACCTGACAATCAGAGATCTGTTCTTTCAGTAGTTGTATTTATTTTGAGAATGTTACATAAATAGAGTCATATAGTATATGATGTTTTGAGATTTCCTTAATGATGATGATATTGACCATCTTTTCATGTGTTTGTTGGCCATTTGTATATGTTTTGTTTTCTTCTTCAGAAAAAATATCTATCTAACTCACATGTTCTATGTAAATAGGCATTTCATCTAACAATGATAATTTTATATCTAATTTGTATTTGTTTTTCTTTTTTTTTTTCGTATCTTACTTCATTGGCTTGGCCTTCTTGTAAAATGTTGGAGCAGTGATGGAAGATATCCTTATTTAATACTGTTCGAACAGAATGCTTCCAAAGTCTCAAAAATAAGAATGATGTTTATTGTGCATATTTGATTGCTTTGGTTACCAGGCTAAAGTAGTTCTTATTTTATTTAGCCAAAAGTATTATGACCAATAGTCAGTTCTTACTGAATGCTTTTTCTGCATCTCTTGGCTATCATATTTATCTTCTATATTCTATTAGTGTGATGTCTTACATTAGTAGATTAGTCTAGGACTGACCTCTCTATCCTTTGAAGTTATGGGGGAAAGAAAGTACTCCTTGGTAATGATATTTTGATACATTTTGTTTTCTGTTATTTATTTATTTTTTTACAAGTTTTGTAACTATTTTTATTAGTGAGATTGATATGTCACATGCTTTTATTGTATTTTCCTTGTTGAGGTTCAGGTACCCAGGATATTAACATACAAAAAGAGTTAAGTGGATCACTCTACTTTTTCATCTCTGAAACATACAAACATATACAAGGGCTATCCAGAAAAAAATACAGCTATAAATGCCTTTATTTTTTATATTATTAATACATGGCTGGATACTTTCTGGACAGCCCTCATATCATGACTAAGTCGGGTTTATTTCAGAATATAAGGAAAGGAAGAGAGAAAAAAATATTCAGATATGTTCTCCAAATTAGCAGCACTTTTTTTTTTTTTAAAGATTTCTCTTTATTGGTTTTTGACAGAGAGACAGACAGAGAGAGACAGAGAGAAGGGGGAGGGCCCAGAGCAGTCTCCATAGTTGACAGCATTAGTCTTTCATATAGTTTCACTCCACAGGTGGGCGCGGGGCTACGCAGGGCAGAAACTGGGCTGGGGGCTCCCACATAGGCCCCGGCAAGAACTGAACTGGGGGCACACCCCAGTTCAGCACACGGGTCCGCATAGGCTGGAGCCAGGACTCCACCCCTGGTCTCCGGGGCTGCAAAGCGAGCGCTTAACCCACTGAGCCATCCCAGCTTCCCCAGCAGCACTTTTTTAGGTGGTATGTTGTCTTCCACATATAAAGTCTGTCTGGAAAAAAAATCCAGCCATAAATGACTCTATTTTTTCATATTACATGGCTGGATACTTTCAGACAGTGCTTGTATATCAGATATTCTGCTCACTTGAATGGGCTTACAGCATTGCAGATGGAATAAGAGCATCCTTTAGCCATGTATGACAGGATAAGCTAAATAAACAATGAAGCAAAGCATTATACTAAGTAATCAACAATAAAACATGGAGGACTTGTCATGCTCAAAGATTTTAGGGATCTTAAAGATTTATTTTTATTGTTTTTGACAGAGAGAGACAGAGACAGAGAAGGGGGAGGGCCCAGAGCAGTCTCCATAGTTGTACATCATTGGTTTTTCCATGTAGTTTCATTCCACAGGTGGGCACAGGGCTGCACAGGGCAGGAACTGGGCCGGGGTCTTGCCCCGGTGAGAACCGAACTGGGGGCACTCCCCAGTTCAGCATATGGGTTCGCATGGGCTGGGGATGGGTCTTGATCCTTGGTCCCCGGGGCTGCAAAGTAAGCACTTAACCCACTGAGCCATCCTGACTTCCCCAGATTTTAGGCATCTTGAGTCCAGAGGTCAGGCTTTTTATTTCTCTGTATCTGAGCTGAGCACAAGGACAGTGCATATGGAATAAACTCAGTCCCTTTGTACTTGAGTTCAGTGCATGTAGGGACCCCAGATTTTGTTGATTTAAAATAAGAGGGCTGCAGTGACCTTTATAAGGCAGATGAGGGTCATGTTTATGATTTTATGTAACTTTAAGCAGAATTGTGGACAATGGTAGAAAGAGGCTGAGCACAAGCCTCCTGCTGGCAGCCCAAGTGTGCACTTTTCTACATGCTATTTCCCCTGCTGTGGTTACTTCCTCATAACCTGTGTTCCAAGCTCACTTTACTTCTGTCCCATGTGGGTGCACACACATCCTTCTGATGTGGCAACATCTAGAATCACTTAGCAGAGCATATTCCTTCTTCATACTTCTGGAGCATGCTGGATTAGTGTCTCTTCTGGCCTTCCCCACAAAGGGGCAGGAGTGTGGAACTGGCTATGCATGTGTAAGATGAGGACACCCCTGGGACAGAGTTCATGGAATATCTGATACACAAATTGTCACTTCTCTGTCTTTGTGCTGATGAAAAGCCTATTGTGATGGGCACATGCCTGGACAGCAAGCTTGATCTGAAGCTTGAGTACGAGGGCGTGTACCATGTTGCTAATTTTATTTGAACACCAACTTTAGCTGAGTAATGAGTACATGAGTGTTAATTATTATTTTTAAATGATATATTCCTTTATATAGATGATGTATGTATAACAATTAAAAAAAGAAAGAAACTTCCTAACCTCGCTTTTGGTGATGCTGATTGGTACAGGAATCCAATTTGATGCTGACTCTTAGGGGCTACTTACAATTGACACTCTATGCTGATATCTTTATAGAAAGAGCCTTCACACCTGCGTGTCTATTTCTAAAGGATTTTAGTGCGCTTAGAGAACAATGAGCTTGGGATGCGGAGTCATCCAGAGCTAGAGGAAACTTTCAAAGGAATTCATACTGTTCTAGGGACTACGGATGTGACTGCCCCAGTGCAGGGTCTCTGATGACAAAGCTGCTCAGTGCACGCACTGCTGTACTGATCGTGCTGAAAATAATCTCTGAGTTACAAAGAGATTTCCAAGATACAGCCACGTGTTGATTCAACCAATTTCTGGGGTTATTACCATTTTTGTGTATTTCATGATGATGGACGTTTACTCACATAGTTCTTCTTTTTGCATGATGATAAAGTTGTCCCTAAACTTTGTTCATCAGGGATGGAGCCTATAGAGCTGCCTCTTGAGGAGAAGTGTGAACAGGCTCAGCTTTGCCAAAGCAGGGTCTGTGCAGACAGGTAAGACCCCGTAGCAGGGGAAAATCTCAGGTGCATCTGCAGGGTGTCACCAGGGGGGAAGAGTTTGTGGCTGTGCCCTCCACCCAGTGCTGCCGCCCCTCCCTCATGCTCTCCACTCTCACTACACTGGCTCCTTCTACTCTTTAAACCTACCAAGCACACCTCAGGACTTTGCACTCACTGTTCCCTCTGCTTGGAATGCTCTTCCCCTGGTTATACCTCCACAGGGCTTGCTCCCTCACCTCCATCAGCCTCACTTCCATCAGGTCTCTGCTGAAAAGCCCCCTTCTCCGAGGGGTCACCTGACCTCCCACAGGTATCAGTTACTCCCCCTCTGCTTGCCCTGTTATATTCTTCTTCTTCACGTTTGCTGTTTTTCCAACCTTTATCTTCAGTCTCTCCCATTAGCATGCCAACTTGAGAGAGCAGGACTCAGTCTGTGCTGCTTCCTGCAGAGACTGGAACACTCTGGTGTGGAGTGAAACCGGGCACAGTTTGGAGGAGGCCTGGTGGAGCTCAGATGGGGTGGCCACGGTGGAGTGTTGAGGGAATGCACCCGATTCACATTTTAAACACTGGCTGGTGGGTGGAGAGTAGTTGGAAGGGGGTCAGAGTACAAGTGGGATTACCAGCTGAGCACCTGTGTTAATAATATAGAGCAGAGAACACAGAGGCTTGGACTAGGGTCAGGGAGAAAATCAGGTGGCTATCAGCTATAGATTTTGGAGGTAGACTCACATGAACTAGCTGGTGGATTGGATGTGGAAGCTTAGGGTGATGGAGGGGTCTTGATGCCCCTCAGGTTGAATAATTTTTGGTTGATAATTTATAAATTATATCCCATATAGTTGTAGATTATTGATAGATTATATGATAAATTGTCTGTTAAAGTCTAGGAAATGTACACAGTGGGATTGAATATAATAACACTATTTTATTTCTTGATTGTGAATGTTTATAAATCTGTTTATTGAATATGTCAAATGCCTGCTTCACTTTTTATCTAAATCTAATCTGGACCCAAAAACACATGGAATGCAAATTTTTTGATTATGGGAATTAGCCCATCTAATACTCCAACCAATTTACCTTCTACATGCTAAAATAGTTAACTAAGAATTTATATGCAGTAGAAGGCTCTAAAAATGCTAACTGCCTGTTATTAATAGGTAACATTAGTGGGTATGTTTGTGCCCAGTAGATGGTGATACTGCATAGCATGGAATCCGATTACACTTTCTTCTGCCTTGCCTCATATACTATCATGTAAGGCATGAAATGATGTTAAATACTAAAGCTACATCTAAATTGGGCTCAAGTTGTTAGGGACCGTGGGTCTTGCTGGGGTGATGACCCTGCTTGGCATAACTGAGCATTATGGACACTGGGTCACTCAGGAGGCCAAAAGTTGAGCACACTATACAACCTTTTGCAAGTACTTGTGCCAATAAACATTCATTGTATTAAACAAATCAGGGCAATGACTTTTGGGTAAATATTTTTGCATGTCACTATTGGAAATCTCATAAAGAGCACTATTACCATTTAGGAATGCCTGTAGTTACTTATCAGGATCATTCCTGGTTGTACATTTCATTTAGCTTTCTCTGAAAGAGATGTTATTTTCTGGTGAATAAGGCTTTTCAGATAGTTAGAGGTTAGGCTTGTTATTCTCAGAACAATGAATACTTAATATGAAAATAAAATTCAGTGCACTTTCTCAAAGCAACAGAGAGAATGTGCTACAAAGTGAGATGTCATTCTTTTTTCCATTTCCAGCAAAGAAAGGCAACTAATATTCCCTGTAAAGATTAAGAATAAGGTAGGTTTTAAATAACATCTTGTAATCTCAGTGTATGATACTAACTTTACATTATAAATTCTGGTGATATGCAGATAAATTTTTTTTTATATATTTTTATTTATTTATTTTTATTTTTGACAGAGAGAGAGATACAGAGACAGAGACAGAGAGAGAACTGAACTGGGGGAGCTCCCAGTTCAGCATATGGTTCCGCACGGGCCGGGGTCAGGATTCGATCCCTGGTCCCTGGCGCTGCAAAGTGAGCGCTTAACCCACTGAGCCATCCCGGCTTCCCTAAATTTTTTTTTTTTAATTTAAAGTTTTATTTAAAAATTCTACAAGATTGCTGTTTAAAACAACAACAACCCAGAACAATAAATGTACTTATATTGGGATTTTATAGGCATAATGTTCCCTTCTCAAACCAAGCACATCAGTCCATGTGGTCTGGCTGGGAGAGAAAATATCATCATCAGATCCATAGTGAAAACCCAAGACACGTGTGTCTGGGTTCAAGGGATTCTTCAAGTGGTACATGAGTGTTAAAATAGTGCTCTGGAAAGTTTATGATTCCAAGGTTTGTGGTTCTTGGTGGCTATGATTAACATAAGCAAGGTCTTTTAAGAGGACCTTCTTAAGTTTTTTATCTGACCTGAAAGCCTTGCACAAGTCCCAGATCTCAGGTCTTCTTGTCTCTTGGAAATCTCCCTGTGGCTTCCTAAGTTCACCTGTCACTTTTAGGCTTTTTTCTGGCTGGGGGCTATGTCATATCATGTCGTCATGTATGTTATGTATGTCATGTTATGTTATGTTATATATCCAACTTTTTGCCATTTAGATTATTAATACTATGAAACATTCACCATTCTCCTCCCCCCCCACCCCCTTTTTTTTTTCGGCCAGGGTAAATACTTTTGATTGTGGAGAAAAAATTTCAAGCTGGTTGTCCAAATTTTTGGGCCGTCCATGTCATTTGATCAAACAAAGTTCAAACTTTCACAGAAACATGAAGAAGAAACACAGCAAAGGTATTTCAGATTGGTTCTTAGGGGATAAGAACTTGGGTTTACCATGGCATATGTCAAAATCAGCCCGTGAAGTGGGATTACAAGACAGAAAATGGGGTGGTCAGCCTTTGACAGAAAGGTGTCTTGGTGGGTCTAAGTTGTCCCCTGTGTGGTCCCCAGGAGAACCCTGAGGGGCTGAGCCAGGCTTCCAGCCAGCTGCGTCACCTCTGTTCTAGTGCTCCGCCTCAGCCATGTATGTCTAGAAGCACAATCTCATTTTGTTAAAATCATTGGTAGCTTGCTATGTCCTAGAAAAACCTGGGTTTCTAGTCTTGGCTCTGACTCCAAATGGTTGTGAGACCTTTGCAAATCCTTGAGCCTCATGGTGCCTCAAGTCCTGTAGACCTCAACCACTTAGACTTTAGAAAGTTTTGATAGTTTTCCTGCCATAAGCTGTTTGTAGGTGAAGTGAGATAGCAGAGAAGCAAGTACTTTGTCAGTGAACAGTGCCATAGACCAGTTTCAGGTGTCTGCTCAAATGTTCTCTTCTCAGGGGCGCCTTGCCTGATGACCCTCCTTCAAACCAGCGCTCCTACCCAAACCTCTGCAGCCTGTTTCCCGGCTTTCTTTTTCTCTGTGACACTTCTCACAACCTATAGGTCATGCATTTTACTCAGTTATTCTGCATATGCCTTCCCTTACTAGGTCAGAACCTCTGTGAGGGCAGGGATCCTTGTCTGTTTTGTTCGTGCTGCACCCCTAGGGCTTAGAACAGCACCTGGCACAGAGTAGTTGCTCAGAAAATACTAGATGAATGAAGGCAAAGATTATTGCTGCATTACTGATTTGTGCAGGGAAGACCTGGCCTAGTGATTACCTCTCAAGAGAGACTAGCTCATAAAATCAAATAGTGTTTTGACCATGCAGGGGCCGGTAATGGGGTCTTGGGACCTGTGCAGGTGAATCTATGAACCCCTGAAAATGTTTGATAGAGAGAGGAGTCAAAAGTTGTCATCTACTTAGACTTTTTTTTCTCACAAGCTTTGACAATTTTTCATGTATGAGATATTAAAGAATTGGAGTCACTAAGTGATGGAGAAGGGAAATAAACTTATACTTATTTTATCAAGGAGATGAGCTGGTGGTGTTTGAGCATGTATAAGCTTAGAGACATGATTAAAGAAGAGAGAGAAATGGACATTTTTGTGAGTAGAGACACATAAGCAGTGGGATTCATCAGGATCTGTGCTACCCTTATAAATGATATGATTGATAAAGTTTCAATCATTCATAACACCTCCTGTCTACCTGGGGCTCGGCTGGGTCCTTAGGAGGCTGGCTGCAATTATTAAGCAATGGTCATTGTCCTTCAGAACCTCAATTTAGAGGCAATGACTCACCAGTAGACAGCGACACTACAACATAAGGGATGTCGTAAAGATCCTTGGAGCTGGCATGGGCGTTGGGGAGGCATCCTGTACACTTGGAGTGAGTTATAGAGGGCTTCAGGGAAGAGAGAGGAGTCAAGGGATGTAATCTACTTAGACTTTTATAAGTTTTGACAATTTCTTATGCCATGAGATGTTAAAGAACCGAGTCACTATGCGAGTTGCATGTTAACAGGAGAGTAGGAGTTTTCCAGTCAGAGAGAGGTGAGGTTACTTGAGAGCAGCGTGGTGGGGCTAGGCATTTCATGGGCTCAGAGAAAGGTTTAGGAGGGTTGGTGAATGAGGGGCTGGATGTGGGTAGGGAGTGATGGGGCAGAGCTGGGGAGAAGGGAGTCAGTCAGTACTATGATATGGCTGGGGGGATTCACTGAAGAATTCTAAGGTGAGGAGCTGTATGATATTGTGTTGGAAAGACACTCCTGGCATGATGTGGAGGCTGCATCAGAGAGCGGAAGGAGCGAAGCAAAGGAGCCAGGTGGCAGATGGCTGTGACTGTCCTAGTGGGACATGAGGACCTGGGTAAGGCCAAGTGGGTAGAGAGAGGCATCTGTCACCTGCACAATACAGGACCAGGAGTGTCAGCTGTGAATATTAACACTTCAAGGATGCCATTTATGGAGCAGAGGTCTCTGGTGGTCATGGGTCTTTGAACATTTTTGTGTTGGTGTACCTTAGAAGAATTTTTTTTTAAATAGATATTTTTTTATTTTTTTATTTTGACATATATATATATATATATATATATATATATATATATATAATATATATATATATACAGAGACAGAGAGCGAACTGAATCAGGGGAGCTCCCAGTTCAGCATATGGTTCCGCATGGACCGGGGCCGGGGCTGGGATTCGATCCCTGGTCCCCGGCGCTGCAAAGTGAGCACCTAACCCATTGAGCCATCCCAGCTTCCCCAGAAGAATTTTTTTAGAGCTACATTACCTCTGTATACTTTTTTTACATTGTCATATACATTTTTAGAAAGTTTAAATAGTTGCAAAGAATGCGATTTCTAGTATATTGTATATATCGTTCTTTATTTATTTAATATTTTATATATATTTTTATTGTTAAATTTATTGGGGTGTATTGATTGGTAAAAGTTGCATAAGTTCCAGATGTACAATTCTACATTACATTGTCTGTATGTTTATTGTGTGCTCACCACCTAGAGTCAGTTCTCTTTCCATCACCATATATGCCCCAGTCATTTTAAATCAAAACTACATCGCCCTTTGAAACATTAGCCAGTGGAATCTCAGTACTGTATCAATTTGATTTCTATGAACATTCATTAAACTATATGAACAAACTGTCTTTTAATGGTCAGAAATTTTATTTTTTTTCTTTTTCCTTCTTCAACTGGTATTTTCATTCCATTTTCTTGACAGAATTTTATCTTAGTGTTAGGTGGTTTATGCTTGCAAGTCTTTCCTTGATCATCCTACTATATTTATTTGAAACTAAAATTGTATGTAAATTGAAATGTATAAACATTTGTAAAGTATACTGTGATCGCGAGAGTCTAAGTATTAGGAAATATCTTCTAGGTTGAGTTCATATCATAGTTTTTAATAGTATACAGTTGATCAAAATTACACAAGTGTATTATAAATTTCAAAAGATTGTTATTAAACATAAGGAGAAAACATTGTTGAAATGAATCTTTTAATGAGATGGCTAGGCTCCCTGCTATTAATTCCCATATTCATGGGTAGCTGTCACCTATGACCAGAATAGCAGGTGCTAAACATTGGTTCTCTTCTGAAAAACCATATTTCAGTCAATAATGGGTTGGGGATGAAAGGAGTTTGGTTAACACACTGTCACTCAAACTTTTCTTCTGAGACACAGGGCTCTAACATTAAGATGACTTGAATCATCTGGCACTTGACAACTTAATTAGGTGTGGCAGTTTTGTGGACAGCAAAGAATTGGATCCCATTTGACCTATAGGAGGATCATTCACCCAAGCTTTAGAGACTTATTTTCTCAGCACAAACCCCAGGGGTTTGAATGGGGCTTTTGTTTTCCACCCTGGAGGTTTTTAGCCCCCAGGGGCCATGTGCCAAAGGAGAGGTGTGGCCTTTCTTCTGTGCAGTGGGAGAAGGACCTTTTGTGAGAAGGGATTGTACCCCTTCTCTGACAGAGCCATTGCAGCAACAAGGACATTTGGAAGTAGAGGGTCCGGAAAGCCATTCTCTTAGAAGTGTTGATTCTTGTGGACCCCGGGGTGCTCAGGCCTGGTTTGGAGACAGCTTAGTCGGCTTTGGCCCAGCCAACCCTTTTTTATCGACATCTTGGATAAAGGCAGTGATGGTGTGCCCAACATATGGGAGATGGAAGCTGGTGACAGGCTGCCAGCAGGTCTGGCCACATTTGATATTTTCTTTCCCCCCTTTTCCCCCCTTTTCAGTAGTTTTAAAACTGATTTATTTCTAAAGTCAGTAGCTCACATTTGCCCAAAGGCCCAATCCGGCTTTTCCCTGACTAGATTCAGAAGACATTCCTGGGTCAGTGACCCTCATCAAGGCCCCTGTCCCCTGCCATCTTGGGAAAGCCCTCTCTCCCTCACCCCCATCTCTCTGCTTCTAAATGTTGCCTTCAAGTTTTCTTTGCACCCCCGCTCCCCATTATTAACAGAGTGTTCTAGCAGCTCATGTTCTTTGTTTCTGAGAGGTTTGAGTCATGCTTAGAACATTTCTATTATTTCCAGGGCACCATTTTTTCTTCCCTGTGGAAAAAGTCTACTATGAAATGCAAGTCAGTGGAGCATGAGTCACTTACATTCCAAGAAACCAACTTCTATTTTACTTTTTAATTAAAAATATTAATCTCATTGAAAATTGTTTATTGAAGTATAATTGACATATAGCATTATGCTAATTTTAGGTGTATAACCTAATGATTTGATATTTGCATATATTGTGAAGTGATCACCATAATAAGTCTAGTTAAAATCCATCACTACACATAGTTACAAAAGTTGTTCTCTTATAATTAGAACTTTTAAAATTTATTCTTTTAGCAAATTTCAAATGTGCAATACAGCATTACTAACTATAGTCGCCATGCTGTGCATTACATCCCTGTGACTTATTCTAGAACTGGAAGTTTGTATCTTTTGAGGTCCTTCACTCATTTTGCCCACACCTTTCCTCTAGCAATCACCAATCTGTTCTCTGTATCAAGGGATTATTTATGTTTTTAAAATTCTACACATAAGTGAGATCACATGGTATTTGTCTTTCTCTGACTTATTTCACTTAACATAATGCCCTCAAGGTCCATCCATGTTGTCACAAATGGTAAGATTTCCTTCATTTTCATGGCTGAGTAATATTTGTGTGCATTTGCATGCTTGTATGTGTGTGATATAAAGAAAGTATCCAGACGTATAACTGTTCTTATTATGTTGACAATGGCTTAATTTTTCCTGGCAGCCCTCGTATATATAATCACATCTTTATCCATTCATCCATCAACAAACACTTAGGTTTTTTTTCATATCTAGAAACTCTTATTTTAAATACTCCATCCTTTTTAGGTCATTCTGCTGGTACAACAGCCACCCTATCTCTGGTGAATGAGGCCCAGTATCTGCTGATAAACAGATCCAGTGTTTTGGAACTTCAGCAGCAGTTAAATGCTAGGTAAGATCCCTTTACTATTTACTCTTCACCCACAAAATAGCACACAGGTGTAACCTCTTCCCTTGAAAGTGAGCCTGGCACCTACCTGGGGAGAAAAGATCTGAGAGTCATGGAGCCCAGACCCTTCATTGAAAGACTGAGGCCCAGAGGTCACAAAGCTCTTTAGGCAAGTTCCCATCAATGTTTTTGAGGGTTCTCTTTTATCCTCCACTATCCTTCTTGGTACCCTCAAAATGCTTAGTGGATAACCCCAACTCTTCTTTTTTTAATCATTCAATTTCTTAACATTTACCTTAACAAAATTGCTATCAACATGACCCAATTTCATTGCCTACCTTCCCACTGTCCCCTGTCCCTTAGGAGCCATGCCCTACTTCAATAGTCACTTTGAGTGAAAAGAAGAGTGGTTCTGAAAGCTTTTAAAGTGGCAATTGTTGGTACTATTGGTTTGTGCCATCAGACAGAACTGGCACCCCTGCCTGCCCTGAAGGTCAGCTCTAGAAGGGGTCTTGGTTGGTCCAATCCCCCTCATTGTTCTTTAGAGGAAATTGAAGTACCAAAGTAATTAGACAATGGGGTGTGTGTGTGTGTGTGTGTGTGTGTGGAAATCACTGTTATGTGAGAGCTGAACTGCTTCTTCTGAGTCCATAGCCCAGGGAGAGTGTGCACACGCCTGTCAGCACCATGAGCTAGGGATCCTGTGACTATCACATGCCACGTGCTCCTGTGCAGGTGTGTGCACATTTGCAAATATATACCAATAGAGTTTGATAAAAATGACAAGGTAGGCTATTTGTAGTAATTCCTGTTTATATGAGGTGGGACCCAAAAAACCCAAGGATTTATATATAAAAAATTGTGTATTTATTTTTACATGTTTAAACTTCAGTCACTTTCAAAGTACTCTCTCTCCATTTGATGCAGTCCACCTATCAAGATGCCTTTTCCACTTCTCCAAACAGTTTTTGAACTTGTTGATTTTGATGCCTTTTAGTGCTTCTGCTGTTTTCTGTTTCACCTCTTCCATATCAGCAAAGTGTTTTCCTTTTAGGACTTTTTTCATCTGGAGAAACAAACAAAGAAACAAACACACAAACAAACCCAAACACACAAACAAAAAAATCACTCAGGGAAAGATCAGGTGAATAGGGAGGGTGAGGCATGAGGGTCATTCTGTTTTTGGTCAGAAACTGCTGGATACTCAGTGTGGTGTGGGCAGGTGTGTTGTCAAGCTGTGTGTTGTTTGTGTAAATCACCCATCATGAAATGGGCAAAAGCATTGAAGAACTCTCCAAAAGAAATTCACCGGAGCCAAACGCAGCCTCTCACAACAACGCCAGCTGGTTCACTGATGCAAGTGGGTTCCTAGACCACTTAGCAAGGGAAGCCTGTACTTCAAGGGGCCCACACTCCAGAAAAAAATTCTGGTTTTTTGGAGGGTCTCCCTCTTAGTCATTGGCAAAATCATACAACAGCGTTCCCTTACTATGTCCCAGTTCGCCCTCACTGGAAGCAGATATATGACACAGCTGCCTAGTCCCTGGGTGCTCTGAGTTTTTTTGGCACCAAGCAATCCCCTTCTTCAGGTATCCGTAGCCTTGGGGAGCTTGTCTGTAGTTTTCTGAGATCCTTGGTGTGGAAAGAAAGGCGGTGGATACAGGCTTGCTGCAACTCTGGTTCCTACCAACAGGGGCCACGTTCGGTTCAGGGCTGACAAGCAGGGGATAGCCAAGACAGGTGCAAAGGCAAGAGGAATAGCCCCATGACTATCACATGGCGAAGGTCCCTGGCAGTCCAGATTGGTGTATCTCTTTATTCTGTTTTTGAATTTGATGGCCACTATTGTGTACATGCTGACCAAAAAAGCTTTTGGACATAAACCTTTCCCTTTTACAAAGCACAAAGGGAGGATTTATAACCTGGAGGGTACATCTACAATCAAAACTTTTTAGGACTGGAAAGTGCTAAACCTCTCATTTCAGACAAGGAAACTAGTCTTCATAGATCAAGGGAATTGCACATAGAGGTAAAGCTAGACTTAGTCATCCTGCCCCTGGTTTTTCTCTCCACATTCACTGTTCAAAGGGGGCTGGGCTACAACCCTGGACCCCTCATCCTCCCCCAGAGCCTTTCAGTTCTGTCTCCAGGGAGAATTCCAGTCATGCTCAAGGATTTCCCCCTCACCTTAAAATATACCCATGTAACTACCACCCACATATGAAGTAGAGTACGTTTCTAGTTCCCCAGAAACCTCACTTTCCCCCTGCCCGTAGTCAGCCCCACTGAAGGTCACACTACCTGACTTCTTTCACCATAGATGGCTCCACCTGTTCTTGAGCTCCATATAGGGATCATAGAGTGTTCTCTGTTGTTCATTTTCAGATGCTTTTTCAGTGCTTTTTTCCATTAGAGGAGGGTGCACAGAGGTGCGGAGAGACATTTTACAGTAAACAAAAATTTTAAACAAGAATTACAAAATAATATATATTAGTTAAAATTCTAAACCCATGATAGTTAGAAAATAAATGTCAATCCCACCCACATATAATCCCTATATATTGCTTTATGATGTTTAACTATCCCAAAAGAGTGTGAGCTCTTGATACCTTTTAGGTCCTTGGTAATTAAGCTTGGTGACTCTGAGTGCCTCATCCTGCACCTTGTAGCATTGGTATTTTATCAGAAGTTCATTCTCTTTACCTCTATCCACCTGGTTTCCAAAATCCTTCCTCTCTTAAACGAAAAGTTACTCACCCTTTGCACTGTGTCTTGTGGGCCTCTGCACAGACATGGGGCCACATCCCAGGGAGACCCCTGAGGTCTGTCTAGCAGCTGGCTGCCATTTGGCTGTGAACTTACAGTAAAAGCTTGTTCTGCTCATCCAGACCTCAGGCCAGAGGACAGATGATGAAGCCAGGCATCAAATGGTAGAAGCACTGAATTGTCACCACAGTGCAGTCCCCACCCCTGCCCTTTTCGGTATGTCTTCAACAGCGAGGAGAACGGAAAGGAAGGAGTATTCCCAGTGAGAGATCTCATCTCGCGTTTCCGTGCCAATATTATTACGGACGGAGCCAGGGCTTTTGAAGAAGAGAAATGGGATGAGATTTCAGTTGGCTCCTTGCATTTCCAGGTGAGTTCTGGGAAGTTCTGTTATCCTTCCCCAAGGGTTGCCGGTGGAGGCTGACCTAGAACTAGGCCAGGATGGTGGCAGGTAGGAATCCCTCCTGGTCTTTGACTCTTACCCCCAAACCCTCAGCAGGAGGATGTGGACGTCTGCATTCTGGGACGCCCCTTGGAGTGATCCACCCTTGTTCCCCGTGAGGATGGCAGCACTCAGTTTCACATGAGGAGTGGGCCCCATGGACGTGATGGAGGGCGCAGTGCTGCCTCCAGCTTGTCATTCTGATTAGGCTTGAACTCTGTGTTCTTGGAATGCTTGTGTCTGAGCAGTTCAGCCCGCCGATGCTTGTTGGACTTCTTGGCTGTCTGGAGCCTGTGGCGGAGGACGTGGGTGACTAGTAGTCCTTCCATGCCCATGGCTGCTGCACCTTCTCCCATGGCTTTTGTCCTGCTGTTACCTGAGGAAGAGCTTACAGTCAGAGACACAGCTGCCAGGATGCCCTTCCTCCCCAGGCTTTGGGCAGATATGACCCCCTCCAACTAGTCCCTAGACCTGACCTCTCCAGCCTCTCTGAGCTCATCGCCCCTCCCCCTTTGCCTGTCCTATCAACCTTCTCTCCATTCCTTAAACAAGCAAAACTTCCTGCCTCAGTGTCTTTGTCTTTGCTGCCCCTGGTGCCTGGCACATTCTTTCTACAACTACTTCAGGGTCTCAGTTCAGATGTTATCTCCTTGGAAAGGATGTTCCTGACCCACTCCATGGACAAGCTCTGCACATGCCTGCTTATTCCTTCAGAACATACAGGATGGGGACCAAGTCTGCTTTACTCCCTGCTGTACTTGTAGGGCTTAGAACAGTCCTGGCCCAGAGTCAGTGCTCAATAATTATTGAAGGAATGAATGGACAGGAAAGATAAGGACTAGCTAGGGACAAAGGGATGAGTCATCTGTACAGAATATGCCCAGTTCTTCAGTGGGGCATGAAATCACTTTGACAATAATAGTGTTATTAGCCATTGTATGAACTGACTATCTCAGGGATGCTCATGTACCAGAATGACAGTTTCCACGATTGAGCATGACTGAGTGCCAGGCCTGGGCTTGGCATCTCAGAAATAGTATCTGGACTTCTTATCAAATCCAGCTGAGGAGCTGGGTAGGGAAATGAGGCCTGGAGAGGTCCCGGGTCTGCTGAGCATCCCAAGGTGAGTCCCAAACACAGCTTTTTGGCTCACCAGCCCCTTATGAAGCCTGGAACCTTGACTTTGGTATCACGGTGAGGTTATACTTCCACCAGTTTAATGCCCACCAGGCAGAATGCAAGTACTAGGAAGAGGTCAAGACATGTCTCGATTTAGTTGAGTGTTTGTAATTTCAGGGTTCACTTTCTGTTTGCCCATGAGGGAGCAGAGAAATGGTTATGAGAAAATCAAGTGCCTTTGCACCTTTTCCTTGTGCAATTAAAGAAGCCTCTTGTCACTGCTGAGCTACATTCTTTCTTTTTTTATGTTAACATTTATTTTTATCTTAAAGATTTATTTTTTTATTGTTTGAGAGAAGGTGAGAGAGAGAGGGTGGGGGTGGGGGGTGGGGGTCCCAGAGCAACCTTCATAGTTGTACATCATTCGTTGTGACGTGGTTTCACTCCACACAGGTGGATGTGGGGCTGTGGGGGCAGGAACTGAACTGAGGGCCTTCCGCATAGGAGGTGAGAACCTTCACCACTGAGCTACCTTGCCGGTTACCAGTTGTGCTGCAGTTCAGTATATGGGGTTTGCTTAGGCTGAGGCTGGGAATCGAAC
>PVKE010033093.1:0-18117 GCA_004027555.1 Craseonycteris thonglongyai
AAAAGAGTTGGTAGAGATTGCCAGCTCATGAGAAAGGGGTCGTTACTTCTGCCGGACCCTGTGTGTTGCTTCCAACTGCGATTTCATTTTGGAGGCCGGGAAGCTTTGTGCTAAGAATTAGGTCCGGATCTCCGGCAACTCCATCATTTTACAGATAAAGGAACTGGCGCAGAGGGATTCGCTTACCCAGATCACAGAGCAAATCAGCAGCAAAGGCCGGAGGCCACACTGCTTGTCTCTAGCCCAGGGATTTTTCCTACTGCCCTGCACAGCCTTCCGGGAGTTCTTTAATGCCAACAAGGGCCCCCGGGGCCTAGGAGGGGGGCCGCTTTGGGTTGAGGAAGGATGAGAACTCAGACTCCTCCCAGGAAGGGAAAGACAAACAGGCCACGGATGCCTCCCTCCCCAACCAACTCTGGAACTCAAGGGTCACTCAAGGATTTCTTCCCCAACGAATCAACACACATACCTACCTCCCTGGATGTCTCCACGGCAGGTGTGGCCACAGCCGGTGCTGCAGCATTTATGGCCCTGGGGACAGGATGCATCGCCATCACACAGCTCCTTGCACGGCATGGGGTCGGCAGGACATCCACCACCGGACTCTGCCACAGAATCAGAGCATTGGGGCCCAGAGGTGCTCCAGCCCTGCGTCTCCAGCTACTCTTATTGTGACTCTTGTGCACAAAATACATTTTTTCATTGTATCCCATATGTATGTTAATACAGATGTAAGTTTAAAATGGATGCATTTATGGATTACATGTATACACAGTGCTGACACTTTGCATTCTATTTCTTATTTTTTAAAGATTTATTTTTAATGTTTTTGACAGAGAGACAGAGAGACAGAGACAGAGAGAAGGGGGAGGGCCCAGAACAGTCTCCATAGTTGCACATCATCGGTTTTTCCACATAGTTTCATTCCACAGGTGGGCGTGGGGCTGCACAGGGCAGGAACTGGGCCGGGGTCTCACCCCAGTGAGAACTGAACTGGGGGTACTCCCCAGTTCAGCATGTGGGTCCACATGGTCCGGGGCTGGGATTCGATCCTCGGTCCCCAGGGCTGCAAAGTGAGCGCATAACCCACTGAGCCATCCCGGCTCCCCCTCTGTTTCTTTTTTTAATGCAGGCCATACACTACTAAATTCATTTTAAGACTTGCAGTTTCAAAGCACTGTTGAGGTTTTACCCCTTGTGGCGAACAGGCTAATTGCCAACCCCATATTGATTCTCCATCCTTTCTTAACGTGACAGACACTGGTAGTCCCCAACGAACCCTACCTCCTGGGGTTCACGCACTGGGTAGCCCCTTCCCACATTGTCTCTGGGCTTGACCATGTGACTGGCTTTGACCAACAGGACCTGAGCTAGTATGACTGAGACAAGCAGAGGCTTGATAAGCACTTGCTTTGGGGGGCTTGTCCTCTTAGAACATTCCCTCTTGCAAATCAGCGGCCATGCCGGGCAGCAGCGTGGCTTGTCTGCATACTGATGAAGGCCCCATGAGAGAGAGCCTGGCTGGAGAGAGGCCTCCTCACAGTCCAGCCACAGCCTCGCTTCCCACTGAGCTCCCAGCTGTAGTATCTGTGTAAGTGACCTCCGCTACGCTGCATGGCTACAGAACTGCCCGCTAAGCCCAGCCAACGCCCACAGGGGTGAGCAGGAATTCACCGTTGTTCTTTTAATCCACTAAGTTCGGGGACGTTTTGTATGAAGCAATAGTTCACAGAATCCCAGGTTTGTTCTGGGAGGCAATGAGCCCAGTCAGCTAAAATGATTTGCTTCCCCATATTCCCCAGTAATGAGAAGGTGACCACAAGCGACACCAGCTGGGGAAATGTCTGCGCTCCTGACACAGGGAACAGACCTTTCAAACTGAGCCCCACTTCTATCTACTTCCAGTGCAGGGATAGATGTAGCACAGGGAGCTGGACAGCCTTCTTCAACCAGGAGGCAACGAGTATGAGGACAAGGTCAAGGACTGCAGAGAAGAAGGAAACAGCCTCGTCCTTGTTCGCATCGGGGCATGCCACCCCAGCCCTGGCGCCGACTTGGGGACTTGCTACGTGAGAAAGAGGAGCCCTCTGCGGTTCCTCTGCGGCTGTGTACACTCCCGATGGCTCCTTCGCCGCCCCTGTGAGGACAATGACGCCGAAGAGAAGGGGCTCGCCCGTGCGCAGGCCTCCGGGTTTGCAGGGAAGCACTGTTTCTGTGACATCGTCCTGAAAGCATGCGGGCACTGGGCCAAGTCCCAGGGAGCGGGCACACCCAGCGCGCAGCGTCCAAACCAAACCAACCGGCCATGACTCACTCCTCTCAATGGTTACCTCAAGGTTTTTCAATGGGGGAAAGAAAGTGCCAGGCAAGGGAAGGTTGCTAGAAAACCAAAGCAGGACCGGCCCAGTGCCTCTGGGTCGGAACTGTAAGGGTGATCCCACGTGACTGGCTCCAGGGAGTCTGCTGTGATGGGAGAGCGTTGGTCTCCAAGGAGAACAAGCACGAGGAACAACCGAGGTGCAGTAACCCCGTGTCCCAGCGTCTTCCTGAACAGCCCCAATTTCCAGTGCTCTGTGCCATGGTCAGAGCACATCAAAACTATGTGTCCTGCAGTTTTTATTCAGAAAATAGGGTCACCATAACTGCCAGAGGTACCTCCCCACACCTCCCAGCCCGCCTGACAAACACTGAAATCCAGTTAACAAAGAACAAAGCCTTTTATTCCACTGTTGAGAAGGCTGGGCAGAGAAAGCCTCCCTGGTGGAAAAAAACCAGCATCATCAGCTGCTCATGGAGTGAGACCATGCACCCTAGAAACTAGGAGCCTAGAGTGGCACGCTTCCCAGATTTCACCATCTTGCTGAGCTTGGCCCTGAAGTGGCAAGGCCAGGGGCACTATAATACTGGAAGGGAGCAGGAGTGGTCTCTGTGCCTGGTCCCGAGCAATGAGGACAGTTGCTGGCAGAAAAGTGAAATTCCAAAACTTAAGCCAAGATGGGCCCTCTGAGCTATCAGATCTACCCCTCTTCTATACAGACAGACATCCAGAAGGGATTGGCCTGAGGACCATGGTGGCAGAATTGGGTCCCAAAGCCCCAGCTCTAGGGGTGCCCTTTAAACCATCTCACTGTGATCCCCTATACTCTGCAAGGATCAACCAAAAAAACAAATCAGCAGGCGCCGGGACTCATTCGGCTCAATTCTGCCAGAGAAGGCCTGGTGGTAGGCAGTTTGAGGGGTTGGGAAACTTAGAAACTAACAACTGTGTCAGGGCCCCCGCAAAACCATCTGAGGCTCATGATTCTCTAGGACTCACAGGACTTGGCCTGTAGTCGTACTCGTGGCTCTGACTTATCACAGCAAAGGCTGTAAAGCAAAATCATCAAAAGGAAAAGGTGCCCTGTGACAAAATCCAGAGGAACCCAGGCACCACCTTGCTACTGTCCTCTCCGAGTGGAGTCACACAGGACGCATGACAATGTGCGATGTGTGGTCTATCTCCATTATACAGATGACAAAAGTGAGGCTGAGAGAGATGAAAGGACTTCAGGGAGTACAACCCTCTAGTCGCTCTTGCAGGCAGGCCACCCAAGCCGGGCTCAGACAAGCCCCCTGGACACAGGAGGGGCCTGCTGCCTGGGGAGGTTTGGCTGGACAGAAAGAGGTTGTCACATGCTGTGGAGTTTTAGGGTCTCAGAGAAGTGATCAGAGAGGAGAAAATAATCCTGATTCTTTTTTTTATTTTTTAAGATTTATTTTATTATTTTTGACAGAGACAGAGAGAGACAGAAAGACAGAGAGAAGGGAAGGGCCCAGAGCAGTCTCCATAGTTGCACATCATCAGTTTTTTAAATGATTTCATTCCACACAGGTGGGCGGGGCCGCACAGGGTGGGAACTAGGCTGGGGGCCTCCTGCATGGGAGGCACACCCCAGTTTAGCATTGTGTTTTCATGGGCTGGGGTGGGGATTCGATCCTCAGTCCCCGGGGCTGCAAAGCAAACGCTTAACCCACTGAGCCATCCCAGCTTCTCCTGATCCTGATTCTTGATCAAAGGGACTCATTAGAAACTGTCCTCGGACGAAGCCCACTTTAGGAGGCAAGAGGAAGGGAGCTAATGGATAGCCAGAGCCAAACACTTTACATACATTGAATCATTACAATCTCCAATGTTTATTTTTTCCATTTTACAATGAAGGGAACTGAGGCTCAGAGAAGCAACCAGGAACAGTAACTGGTAAGCTTCAGGCTTGTACCCAAATAAATCACTGACAACCAAAATCTATGCAACCACATGTACTCAGATAAGAGGATGGTTCCAATTCCTTTAGAAAAACGTAATGGAAAATATAATGTAAGACCCCCATTTGCGATAAAGGAGTCAATTAAATAACTTAGACATTAACTTATCAAGAAATACTTTAAAACTAGAACACACCCTGACATACACCAAAAACACTTGGACAATGGGAAGACACAAAAATTCAACATTATAAAAATGTCAGTTCTCCCTATGTGAATGTATGCATCCAACACCTCTCTAATAAAAATAGCCTCAGAATTTTTTTTTGCAGGGGGGAGAAACAATATAACAATAAAATATAGTTGGAAGCACAGCAAACAAAAGTAGCCATGAAAATCCTGAAATGAGAGCAATGAGAAGGGCCCACAGGCGACACATCATCAATATCTGATGCCTTTTGGGGGCCTCTCAAGGGAACGGGGGAGGAGACAAGGAATAGGGCCGACAGTTCTGTCACTTCTACCTCCAAGATCCCTCCACTGTGTTGCCTTTTCTCCCACCCTTCTGCCACCTCCCTATCTAATTAGACTCCATCTTCACCTGCAATCTTTCTCTCTCTCTCCCTGTCTCTACCCAAACTACTAGCTTTCTTTCAGTTCCTCAAATGTGGCAAACTCCTTCGCAGCTTAAGACTTCTACACTTGGGGAAGCCAGGATGGCTCAGCGGGTTAAGCGCTCACTTTGCAGCCCAGAGTCCGAGGATCAAATCCTGGCCCTGGCCCATGCGGACCCATATGCTGAACTGGGGTGTGGCCCCAGTTCAGTTCTCACCGGGGCGAGCTTCCCATGAGGGAGGCCCCTGGTTCGGTCCACAGCTCACAGGGGAGTGCTTCCCATGTGGAAGATACCCTGCTGGGTTCCGGCCCTGCACGGCCCCACGCCCACCTGTGTGGAATGAAACTGTCAAAAACTCATGATGTACAACTGTGGGGACTGTTCTGGGCCCTCCCCCTTCTCTCTGTCTCTTTCTGTCTCTGTCTCTGTCTCTCTCTCTGTCAAAAACTATAAAATAAATCTTTAAAAAAAGAAAAAATAGACTTCTACACTTGCTTCTCTCTTTCTGGAATGATCATTACACCCTTCACCTGGCTAACTTCAATCCCAGGTTGAAAGTTAAATGTCATTACCTCAGACAGGCCTTCCTTAACCACCCAATCTAAAGTGAGTCCCCATTATTCTCTCTCTCAGCACCCTTTAATTTTCTTCCACATATCCTTGTTGCGGTTTGAAATGATATATTTAGCTGCATGCTTATTTATTAAGCCTCTTTCTCCCCTACTAGTCTATGAGTTCCATGAAGGCAGGGACTGGGTCTTCTTTGCTCACCACAATATGCCCAGAACCCATCACTGGATCAATAAATATTTGTTAAAGGAATGATGTTGAAATGGAGAATTAGGTCACAGGGACACTGCAAGAGGGAGAAGAAATCTCTCTCTTTCAAACGCCTCTCTAGAGGCATCAGAATAAAATAGGACCCAATTCCACCAGGAGATGACTATCCTGTGTGGACAGAGGGGACACTGAGGCTCAGAAGCAAGTGAGTGGGAAAATGTAAGCTGCCTTGCACAGGTATCAAGATGCTCTTTTGCTACCTCTTTGCAGATTTTCGAGCTAAGGTTTTAATAAAGAGTACTGCAACTGACAACGGCAATTGGGAATTGCCCAACAGCTTGCAAATCTGTCCCAGACAAGGATACAGCAAGATTTCCCTTCTGGTGGCCTCCTCTGCCTGCCTAGGCCACATGTCACAAACCATCATCCTTGGGTACCCTCTGTCTTTTCTTAGAAAAGGTCTCAGAATATAGAGGCACTTACTGTTTTTCAGAGTAAAGTAAAACCAACAGTAAGATCATGTGTGCATATTTGAGCCAAACAGGGAGGCCAAGCAGATGGGGCGGAGTTTCTTACCCAGTTTCTGTTTAAAGATTGGGACCACACAGCTTTTGTTGCAGCCAAACGTGCAGCATTTCTCTACGCCTGGACATGTCTTGTCAGTGACGCACCTTTTAAAACAGGATTGTTTCCCAACAACCCTGGGACAATCTCCATTCCTCCCTATAGCAAAAAGGGAGAAAGCCACAAAAAAAGAGATAATGGTGTCTGGTGACACCAACAGGCATAGCAGACGTGAGCTTCATTTAGGACTCTAGCCCCCGGTGCTAAAGCAGAGACAATGACAACCACAAGGATAATAGCGCACATTTAGTGTAACGTTTACTGAGTTTACCATGTGCTGGGAACCTCTCATTTGGTGCTCATGACAAGTCTATGAGGCACCTAGAACTATCCCCCATTTTACAGATAAGGAAATTGCTTAAAATCGTAATACTTCAAAAGAGCTATTTAAAAAGGCTTAAAAAGGTCTGCCTAGCTCTAGGGTCTACTGCTTTCATCTCTATCTTAAACAGCCTTCCCTTCCTCACTCAGCCCTCCAGCCTTTACAAGAACCCCGAGCTCAAAGTAAAAGACTGAGATAAGCAATCAGTCCCGTGTTCTTTCCTGATAGAAGGCAAAGAACTGGGAACACTGAATGATTAAAGGAGAAGAGACCCCAAAAGGGGACAGAAGAGGTGCTCCAGGCAAGCTAGGTTTCAAGATCCCATCTGGGAGGTATGAAGCGCTCTGGTTCCCTCCAGCCCAGAGCAAGGTCAGGAAGCACCCTTGGATTCTGCCCATGCCCACGTACCCTTAGGAATTCCTTCTTGGCAGATCCAACCACGGCCCGTGTGGCAGCACTTCTGCCCAGCAGGACATGATGCATCCCCCTGGCACAGGTTTTTGCATGGGTTCTTATCAGGAGGGCATTTTCCTTCTTTCACTGCAAAAGGTATCATGCAAGGTTGGGGTAACTCGCCAGTCCTCGAGAAATGGAGAATGGAGGGACTGCCTTCTCTAGTTTCTATTAGCCGGGGGTCCCAGATGACAGCTCACCGTGCTCTTCTGCAGTCACCCAGGATGTCAGGCATCCAAGCGCAAGAAGTGCCTTCAGGAACAAGAGGCAGCTCATGACGCTGCTGCTGAGAGTGAAGATAGAGTTCAGTTCAAGCCAGAGGTGTGTACCTTGCCCAGAGTATCAACAGAGGGAAGGCAGGAATGGGAGACTGGCCTAAACCCAGCCCCAAAGCCTTCCCTTTCGCAATGGTCCCCAAAGAGGGCTGCTCCTAACAAGAAGAAAAATGACTGGCTGCTGGTGTGTGGGAAGGAAGATTCCTGGCACTACCAACAGGCACGTGTGATGGTAGTGCTCCAACTCTGTCACGCAATATACATAACACCCCTGGACAATGATGAGAACCCTGGGAAAATAGAGAGATGGCCACTGGATAGAGAACCAAAGAGGGCCCTAAAGGGCCTAGGAAGGACGTACCAAAGAGACATGACTTAATAAGAAAATAACCAATGCTAATAAAATGTGCTGTGGCTCGTCCTATTCATCCTAGCAACCTAGAAAACAGAGAATGGAACCAACTACTAAGCAACCATCAAAAAGCTACAGAAAAGCCATATTTGGGTTTGTTCAGAATACAAATGCACAAAAAATCTGTATCTTGGCCTCTCGAGTCCACATAGGTCAGTGAAGGTTAGTTGACAGAACCCAAAACAAATAATGGCTATGACTGAAGTATTCTAAACCATGTACAAGGGAGGATCCAAAACATACCCAGAATTATCTTCTGGGGGGCGGGCCCCTTGTAGTACGGGCTTTCCTGGATAGATGCGTGTTCTAGGAACACATCTGCATCTGTGTACCAGCTGGAGTTGTGAGAGGCTGCATTCAGCTTTGGTGAATATTTTTTGGAGACTCTTTCAAAACTTTTGCCCATTTCACGATGGGTGATTTACAGGAACAATGTGTGCATGACAACACACCTGCCCACGCTTTGCTGTTCAGCAGTTTCTGATCAAAAATATCATGACCCCTATGCCCCACCCTCCTTATTCACTGGACCTCACCCCAAGTGACTTGTTTTTGTTTCCCTGGATGAAATCCTCAAAGGGAAATGTTTTGCCCATGTGGAAGAAGTGAAATAAACAACAGAAGCACTGAAAGGCATCACATTTGATGAGTTCAAAAACTGTTTTGAGCTATAGAAAAAGCGTCTCATGTATTGCATCAAATAGAGTACTTTGAAGGTGACTGGAGTTTAAAAGTGTAAGAATATACAATTTTTAATAAATTCCTGGGTTTGGGGGCTCCCCCCTCATATATGAGGGCTGTCCAGAAAGTATCCAGCCATGTAACCATTATCATTATATTAACAGCGGCTGCATTTTTTCCCAACAGCATTTTGTACTCCTTTTATTTATCTCTTCTTGCTCTATTTCATTTTTCTTTCTCTGCTTATGACTTTGATTGGCCATGATATATAATAGTGTCCACTGCTTAGCCCAGTGAACTTAAGGGCAGGGAAGATTCAAGGCTGAAGGTAAAAACCTCCTTAATAGCACCAAAGAGTTTGGTGCCAGGAAGTTGCCTTATTGCTTTAAGGCTGATATTGGAGTATGGAGATAATTCACATTTGTTGATGACCTAATATGTGCTTTGTACACATTATTTATTTAATCCTCACAATAATCTTGCAGAGGTTTAAAAAAAAAAAAAGTGGTTTAGAGAGGCTGAGAAAAATTGCCCAAGGTCATAAAGCTAATAAGTGGTGGCTACTGGAATCTAATAATAGTAATGACCGATAGCATTATTTGAGGGTTTATTTCTGACATAGTTTTAAGAGCTTTCTGTGAATTAACTCACTTAATCCTCACTGCAACCCTGTAAGTTAAGTACTATTATCTCCATTCTACAGATGAGAAAACCAAGGTACCAAAAGGCAGGCAGTCCAGTTCCATAGTTCTTAATCACCTTATCACACTGCACTTGAAGTCAGATCTTTCTAACTGCAAAACTCATGCACTTTCTATTATCCTATATTGTGACCTGGGAAAAATAACTTTCTCTACCACCCAGAAGTCGACCCAATTCGATTCAGGGACGTCTAAGAGGAGCTCTGGGAAACTCCACAGCTGTTAACCCCCTGCATCCCCAGCCCAGCCCAAAGTCTCTAGTTTGGGGAGAGAAGCCCAGCTCCCTGGGCGTGGGGGGGGGTCCATGGTCCACGTCTGACGCCTCCAGACACAAGAGGCGGCCCCTGGGGTGCCGGCTTGGAGAGATCCGGTGGGCCCGTGTCAGGGATGGCATGGGCCCGACCTCCTGCTGGGGGCTTCCCGGGTCTCCGCAGGGGACCCACTCCAATTCCGGGGGCTGAACGCCGGGCACCGTGAACTCCACAGATTTCAAGGACTGCACTGCGGGCGCCGCTGTGCGAAACGCTCCCCTCCGCTCTCCAACCCCAGCCCCGGGAACCCTGCTCCCTTCCCTCCGCCCTGCACGTCTCCAGCCGGAGCGCAACCTAGACTCGTGGACACCCGCGTCCACACCCGCGACGCGGCCCCTCCCTGGAGGCACCCCTCCCCCCGCACGAGGCCGCTACACGTGCGGGCGGGCGGCGCGACGCGGCCGTTTGGTTCCCATGGTAACCACGCAGGTCGCCTCCTCCCGCTTCCGGGCCCGCGGCCGACGCGTTCCGATGACGTCACACAACTACTTTCCGGTCGGTGGCAGAATCGGGCCGAAGTTGTGAGGCTCAGGGGCGCCATGGGGGCTACTGGCGACGCCGAGCAGCCGCGGGGACCCGGCGGGGCAGAGCGGGGCGGCCCGGAGCTGGGAGACGCTGGCGCAGCGGGTCAGCTGGTTCTCACGGTGAGGGCCCCCCCCGAGGAGGCTGGGCCAGGCCTGGGCTCGGGCTGGCGAGGCCTCGGGTCCCGGGACCCCGGCCCGCGGGCGAGGCGATGCCGCGGCCGGCGCTGCCGAGAGGGTTGGCGTTTTCGCAGTCCAATGACCTGGACTCAAATTCTGCGGCCGCCCTCCTGGTGTAGTCGACGTGGGCCAGTCCTGCCAACCCCCTGAGCCCCATTTTGTATATAAAACGGAGCTGATTAGTACCTGCCCCGTAAGTTGTTGTGGGGATGGGTTATAAATGGCAGATAAAGCGCCCAGCGCCTCGTCTGCCCCCGAGTGGACCCTCCGTAAACACTGGTTCCTCCCCTGCAGCCGATCCTGAAAAGGTGGGGTTGGAACTTTTGAGGTAGACAAGTTTCCCTGAGTTTCTCTTCCTTGGCAGAGCCTTCCAACCGCTGCCATGCCAAGACCCCAAGGTGGGAGAGGTGGTGAAAGACCTTAGAAGCAGGACGGTCTGGGTTTAACCTAATACCACTCTCCACTTCCACCCCACTGTCACGGGCCTCGGTGACATCTGCTCCCTTGGTCCTCACAGAGCCCTTGGAACATAATGATAAAGCACCGGCAGGTTCAGCGAAGGGGCCGCCGCTCACAGATGACCACAAGGTAAGGCGGACCCTGGGTGGCACTTCAGGCCAGACTGGCTGGGAAGGGAGCTTGGGGGATCCCATTGCATAGAGCTGAGAAGAGAAAGTCACCCAGTAGAAAGAGCACTGGACTAGGAAGAGGACACACAGATTCTGTAACTCGGTGCGACCTTGAGCAAGTCACTTCCCCCTCTGAACTCATATACAATAAATATGGGGAGGAGTAGATGAATTAAACCAATGGCTTTCAACCTTTTTACTCTTGTGGACTGGTGAACATAGGAAAATTGGGGAAGCCGGGATGGCTCAGCGGCTTAAGCGCTCGCTTTGCAGCCCTAGGAACTGAGGATCGAATCCTGGCCCAGGCCCATGCAGGCCCATATGCTGAACTGAGGTGTGCTTCCCATGCAAGAGGTCCCCAGTTCAGTTCTCTCCCCCTGGTTCGGCCCCTGGCTCGAGGGGGTGTGTTTCCCATGCAGGAGGCCCCCAGCCCAGTTCCCACCCTGTGCAGCCCCCACCCACCTGTGTGGAACAAAACCATGTCGAAAACTGATGATGTACAACCATGGAGACTGCTCTGAGCCCTCCCCCTTCTCTCTGTCTCTCTCTGTCTCGGTCAAAAACAAAATCTTAAAATAATAATAATAATTGCATTTCATGGAATTATGAGAATGAAATGAAGTCATGCATCTGTGTGGTTTGCATAGAACCTGGGCACACAGCTAGTTGTCTAAAAGCTACATATTGATCTTTTGTCAGTAACAGGTTGGGCAAAGTAAAGGACATATTGGGCCATGACCCCTGACTCTGTCTCCCACATGCAGTTTCACAGATCCTGCCATCTCCATGGACCTCCTCCGAGCTGTCCTGCAGCCTAGCATCAATGAGGAGATCCAGACTGTCTTCAACAAGTACATGAAGGTGAGAGGGACACAAAGATAAAACACTGATAGGGAAAAAGACCTTTGGCTGTCCTTCACTGCATCGCAGTCTCCCTGGCTCGCTCTAGGACACACAGATGCTAAAGTTTTCCACTTCTGAACCCAAGAACGTTTTTTCCTCTTTGGGGTTAATTTGAATACCTCTTTGGGGAAGCTTTGTGAGAATGAAATGACTAAGTGTAGTGTGCTCAGAACTGTGCTTGGAAAAGAGCAAGTGTCTTTATTGTTTAATAACAGCACCACTGTTATTCTTTAAAATTCTTTTCTAAGACTATAAATAAACTTGTACATGGTTCTACCTGAATGCCCCATGGATACTTCAAACCAAGAATATTCTGAACAAAACTTTATTTTTCTTCCTAAACCTCCTCTTGTGTTTGTTCATTCATTCAAGGACTTTTTACTAAGCGCCTACCACAACAAAAGGCACTATTCTAGGCACTGGGGACATAGCAGTGAACAAAAAGGACAATGTCCTTGTCCTCTTTAAACAAACCTGTATTGTGTCAAGGAATGCCAGAGAGAAGGGCAAGAGAGTGCCCAGTGGGGAACAGGGTTGCTAGTTCACAGATTGTAGCTGGGAAAGCCCTCTGAAAAGAGGACATTTGAGCAGAGACCTGAATAAAATGAGAAAAGAGCAAGCCGTGCAGATACTTGGGACAAGAACAGTCCCGGCAGAGGGGACAAGGGCAAAGGCCCTGGGGCAGGAGTGTGTTTAGCACATTCAGAGCAATCAAGTGGCCAGTGTGGCCAGAGGAGAGTAGTAGGGGAGGTGATCAGAAATGTAAGGCTGGGCTCGTGCAGAACCTTTGAAGCCACAGGACGGACTTTGGGTTTCATTATGAGTAAAACAGCAGCTCTTGGAGAGTTGTGAGCAGACCATGTGATCTGGACAGTTTTAAAGAGTCATTCTGACTATTGTATAGAGAATAGACTGTAGGAAGACCAGTTACGAGACTTATGATAGTGGCCTGGATGTTAGCAATGATTTTGGGAAAGAGTCAGATTCTGTATGTATTTTAAAGGTAGCACTAGGATTTTCCCATGAATTAGATGTGCAAGGTGAGAGAAGTAAACGACTCCCAAGTCATTTGCCCTGGGCAAGTATAAAAATAGAGTTGCCACTGACTTGTCTTGATTTGAGGAAGAGGGGAACGAGCAGGGGAAATCAGAAGCTCAAGTTTGGACCTATTACATTCAAATGGAACCACCATTCACTTAGAAACCAGAAACCAGGGACGCTGCCTTCTCCTTCATATTCTGTAGCCAGCCTTGGAGTCCTGTATATCCCACTATGTGATCTGTCAAGCATGCCCTTCTTCCTCGCCTGTCTTGGACCAGGATTTCATTATGTCTCACCCAGGCTTCTACTATAATTCCTAACTGCCTCTTATTTCCCTCTTTCAACCCACCTTCCATACAGCTAGCTGTCAGTGATCCCTAGAATGGAAATCCGATGGTGTCATTCCCATTTATAATCTCTCAGTGACTTTCCATTGTCTCCTGAGTAAAATCCAAATTCCTTAACATGGCATATATGACCCACTGTGATCAGACCCTAGCCACATCTCCCTTTATGCCCTGTTATTACTATCCCTAGTTTTTGTATGTCCCAGAATGCACCATGTATTCTCATATGTCCCCATACCTTTGCACTAGCAGAAATAATGAAGTTAAGCCACAGGAAAAGGCTAGGCCAGGATTCAATCCAAGATGTCCCTTTTCTTGCTATTTATCCTGATAGTGGATACCATGATTCAGGAACCTTCTCCCCTGGACAAATGCTGGATAAATACAATTTGTGGCTCTGGGCTCCCCTCTTTATAGTCTGTGAAGATACCTCCTTATCATACTTGTTTTTAGACAAGGTACAAATGGATTGATTATATCACAACTCTAATAAAAAAGTTCATACTTTTGATTGACCTTGTCTGATCACTTTGACAGTGTTCTAAATCTCAGTTACCCATTTTCTTAAAGATGTTTAAGATAATAACTTCTAGATATGCCTAATCTTATCTAAGACATTGTTAATCTTTATTGATTAATTTCTGTGATTGCTGAGTGCATGCCCCTTTAAAAAACAAAAAGTTCTAATATACCTTATAAAATAGATTGATGAGTAGAAGAGATGGGTAAAGGGACAGGTGATAGCAAATATAGCAAAATGTTAATTATAGACTCTAGGTGGTGGATATTAGATAATTCATTTAATAATTCTTTGACGTCTCTGTGTGTTTGAAATTTTTCATAAGAAATATTGGGGGAAAATAATACAGGTATTTTAAAAAGTAAACTAGGGGAAGCTGGGATGGCTCAGTGGGTTAAGCGCTCACTTTGCAGACCCGGGGATCAAGGATCGAATCCCATCCCCGGCCGGTGCAGACTCATATGCTGAACTGGGGAGTCCCCCCAGTTCAGTTCTCAGCGGGGCAAGACCCCGGCCCAGTTCCTGCCCTGTGTAGCCCCGCGCCCACCTGTGGAATGAAACTATGTGGAAAAAACAATGATGTGCAACTATGAAGACTGTTCTGGGCCCTCCCCCTTCTCTGTCTCTGTATCTCTGTCTTTCTCTGTCAAAAACTATAAAAATAAATCTTAAAAAAAAGCAAACTAAAATTCACTTCCTAGAGATACGAAACCATTAACAATGACTACTATATAGTCTCCCCTGTTTATTTGTGTTTGTGTACATGCACACACACACACACATCTTAAAAAATGCACAGGATCAGTTTACACACACTGTTCTGCAATTCGATTTTTTCATTTAACAGTTTATTACAATATGTCACAGTTATTACAATATGTAATAACTTGCCCTGATTCTTTTGTAAAAACTGCAGAGTAGTCTATTGTATGGTTGTACTATAATTTAATTAGTCTCTAGAACATTCGGGTTGCTTTCATTTTTTCTCTATTACAGACAGTATTACCTTTGGTTCACTTGTGAGAGTATTCCTGGGGGATAAATTCCTAGAGATGGAATTGGTGGGTAAAAGGGAAAATATACCTTTCCCTTGAGAAAATTTCTCCCCAGAAAGGTTGTGCCACTTTGCATTTTACCAATAGCGTCTGAAAATGCCTTTATTCATTACTAGATTTTATTCTCAGGGCCAGAGGTAGCTTACACTCACCCCTATATATTCATTGCACTGCCTATCTCACAGGCTGGTTGTAAAGTATCCAGATTATTTTAACTAGCTTTCATTTAGCCAATAATCAGTATTAAATACTAATATTAATTTAGTTTTTGTCTTAAAGTCAAATTCATCTACTCATTCCATTTAATTTGACCTGAAGAATTTTCTTCCTCAACTCTCTTTGGTCTGATGTTAGCAACAAAGGCATTGGACCTTGCTAAATATAAAGTGATGTACATTCCCATAGTTGTCTACCACGGTAGGAGCATTGGTTATAGGTTCCAAAATTTTTCCATATGCCAGAGGGAGCTGACACTGTTCTAGAAACACGACTTGGACTCTCCTTATCAGCGTGTTCTCAGTGCCTTGGTTTGGGGCCTCACATCACCTTGCCCCTTGGGGTTTTCAGGCTCAGGGTCTCCCTCTCACCCAGTGGAGGAAACTTCTGCCTTGCCTTTCCCCAGCCAGTTGGAGCGGCTGATGTTATGGGTTCCTGGCCAGATCTCACTCCTCCCATACAGGCATTTCTTTTGGGCTGGGCAAACCCAGATTCAATCAGGACTTTCTTCTGTTTGGATCTTTTCTGGCCAACCCTCGTCTGTTCACCTCAGGCACTGACAATCTTTCCTTCTACAGAGGGAATACATGTACACTCTACAAATTGAGAGACTATAGATAAGAGAAAAAAAAGAAAGAAAGCAAACATCTGCCTCTGTTACTTTAAACAGGCATGTCCAACCTGCAGCCGGGAATGGCTTTGAATGAGGCTCAACACAAATTCTTAAAACATGAGAGTTTTTTTACAACCTTTTCTTTAGCTCATCAGCTATCATTAGTGTTAGTGTATTTTAGGTGTAGCCCAAGACAGTTCTTCCAATGTGGCCCAGGGAAGCCTAAAGTTTGGACACCGCTGCTATAATATATATTCTTATAGTTCCTTTGTCTCTCTGTGTTTGCTTTTTGCTATTTTACATTACTAGGCTGAGAACGATGCCAAACTTTTATAACTTGACAGGATATCATGAATACCTTTCATGTCAAAAGTATATCCTCCTATACATCCTTACTATGATTTTTAATACTTGTATATAACTTCATGGTATGGCTATGCCATAATTTATTTAAGTTATACTTGGACATTTAGGTTATTCTTTGATTTCACACTATTAATAATTACATACTAACACTGTAATGACCACCCTTTGGGTACCTCCATGACTATCCTCCTTAAATGAGGCTAGAGTAGGGAAGTAGAGACTGGGAAATGAATCTAAATCTGTCATCTGAGCTCAGAGTCACTCTCATACCACTTTTTCCTTCCTTATGAAGGTAGGATAAAAGCTTTTCTTTCTTTAGTTTCCTTCAAGTTGATGCACATGAGCAGGATTTCTGACCTTTCCTTTGTTGCACTTCTCCCTAGTTCTTCCAGAAGGCAGCGAGGAATGTGCGAGAAAATGTTGGCGAAGAAGTGGATGCAGAGCAGCTGATCCAGGAGGCCTGTCGTAGCTGCCTGGAGCAGGTGAGACCAAAGCAGGCGAGAGATGTACGCATAGGGGCTGTGCTGAGAAATGTGATCCCTGGGGGAGGAGCACCAAACTTATGGTGATGGAAGGAGAGCTGACTCTGGGTGATGAGCACACAGTGCAATACACAGACAATGTCGTGTAGAATTGTACACCTGGCACCTATGCCATTTTTACCAACCAATGTCAACCCAGTAAATTTAACAATTAAAAAAAAGAAAGAAAGGGTGATCCCATTATCAATAGTATTTTGGGGGATGCCCAACAAGCCACTTACTTCCACATAGGGCTTGGAGGTGTTGCTGATGGATGGGGAAAAAGTATATGTCAGATACTATATGCCAAGTATTAGGGTAGATGCTTTCACATGCATTCATTCATTTGCATCTAAAAGAAACCCTGGGGGAAGCCAGGATGGCTCAGTGGGTTAAGCGCTCACTTTGCAGCGCCGGGACCAAGGATTGAATCCCGGCCCCGGCCCGTGCAGAACCATGTGCTGAACTGGGGTGTTCCCCCAGTTCAGTTCTCTCTCTCTCTGTCAAAAACCAATTAAATAAATAAATAAAAGAAACCCTGTACAGAAGACATGTTTTAATTCCTAGGTTATAGATGAGGAAATTGTGACATAAAACAAGCTAGAGTTAGAATAGTTGAGGTCCCTCTCCCTTCCTGCCTCCCTGCCTCTCAGGAGGCATGACATCAGGTCTATAAATGGCTATGTTCCCAAAATAGTAGGGAACCTTTTTGGACTGTGTCAGCTGCTATTATTAATAGGAATTGTCAGCATCGCCCAGATTCTGTGCTTGGCTGTGAAACTATTAGCTGTCAGAGATGGAAATTTCTTCATAATCAAAGCCACAGGGGCTGGTTAGAGTTCAGTCCTTAAGGGTAGTTGTCATGAGATGAGAGAGTAACATCTTCTGGATGGCTGGCTGGCTGGCTGCCAGATCAGGGCCAGGCCCTCCACTTGGAAAGGACAGAAGTCCAGCTCCTTGGTGGCATCTGTCACAGTGGATTATGTGTTTCTTGGAATGCTCCTCTCTCGGCTCCAGTGCCTTGATGTTGCTCCAGCCTTGGTGGCCACTCCCCCTCAGCTTCCTGGGCCAGCTCATCTTCTCTACTTGACCCCTGCCTTCCAGACCTCTGGCTATTGGACTTCTGAGTTCAGTCCCCAGACTGCTTCTCTTCTGTTTCATTCTCGTTCTAGGTGATTTCTTCTAGTCCTGTAGCTTTGAAGCCTAAAAAGTTAACTGTTGATGATTCTCAACTGTATGTCTCGGCCCTGAGCTGCTTCTGCTCTTAACCTTCCTCCAGTCCCTTCTCACGTCAGCCACACCCTTCTTTTCAAACATGAATCAGATTACCTGTCTCTCTTTTCTAAAAACCCTTCTGTGACTGCCCTTTTCAGGCAGAATAAAGCCCTGATTGATGCCTTACCATGACCCACAGAGCCCTCCATAGACTGGCTCCTTCCTGTTTCTTTAACTTCATCTCATCCCGCCTCCCTCTGTTGACTGTATTCTGGCCATACTGACTCCTTTCTGCTTCTCCAGCGCATCAGCTCAGGGCCTTTGCACTTGCTGTCTCACTGCCTGGCATGCTCTGCCCTTAACTCTTCACATAGCTGGCTCCTTCTTTTCTTCATATTTTCTTCACTGTAACACAATATTATACACTGAGACTCATGCACTCTTCACTGAAAAGGGAACTTTTAAGGAAGAGTTCATGAGTTTAATTTTGAACTTAGCATATTTGGGACATCCGCGCAGAGACATAGGGCTGATGTCTGTAACAGATGATGACTATATAATTCTGCAACTCAG
>PVKE010033094.1:0-18117 GCA_004027555.1 Craseonycteris thonglongyai
CCTTCAGCCTTTTGCATGTGGCTTTCCAATTTTCCCAGCACCATTTACTGAAGAGGCTTTCTTTTCCCCACTGTATATTTTTTGCTCCTTTATCAAAAATAATCTGTCCATAAATTTGTGGGTTTATTTCTGGGTTTTCAATTCTGTTCCATTGGTCCGTGGGTCTGTTTTTCTGCCAGTACCAAGCTGTTTTGATTCCAGTTGGCAATTTCTGATACTTAAAAGGTTTCCAAATAGGGTTAAACCTTTTCAAAATCATTATAGTTAATAGGTTTACTCCCATGTAAGGTCTCTCATGATCCATTAGGTACGAGCCTTTGCTAAAAGCCTTCCCACAGTCATTACATTTGTAAGATTTTCCCAGACCACGTGCTCTCTTGTATTGTGACCTTGACAAAGCGTAGTTATAAATCTTCCTATATTTACTATAAACCTTCCTATATTCAGTATAAGAGTTTATGACACGTGGAGGAATCCTTTAAAATCATGAAATTGAGCAACATTGCTGACAGACTTCTCAGGTGACTGCAGTCATTTTCTCCTCAGTTTGTAATCTCCACAGGTCAGCCTGTTGTGCCAGCAAACTGAATCCATTTCTCTTTTCTAAACACTTTATATACTTGTTTCCAGCATCACTCAGGTAATTCTTCAGTTTTCAGAAAATCCTTATAATTAGCTTGTCCTGCATGAAATAATGGTATGTAGTATTTCTTACAGAAATACTCTTTTTTAAAGAAACATTCCTTGAGAATTTATTATTTTGTTGACATTTTCTACGAGTGAGATTTCTCTTAAGGGTCAAAAGCACTCGTTTATAATTTCTTTCTTCATATTCCCACTCACTCTCAAACTCATGCATAATTTCTAAGTCTTTCTGAAGGTCAAAATCTTTGATGCCATAACTTTTATTTCTTTCCCTTATTGCAAAATATTATTAATTCACCTGTATTAATGTTCTTGCTTAGTGATAATTTCTTGATTATGAGTCCAATGAAAAGGCATCCTATTAGGTTGGAAAAGTAGTATTTGATATTGGATTAAATAATTATAGAAAATCTAAAACCCATAGTAAATGTAGTTACAAATTTTCTGAGGCACAATCTTCAAACAGAATTGTGCTATAATAAATGTGATGAACAAATGATAGGACTGGCTATTACATATCTAAGCAGGCAAAAAATCACAATTGAGATTTCAAACTCTATTTCTGAAGTCTCAATATTTATAAGAATGTGTTTACTAATAATGGGTTTAACCCATTTCCTGTTTAGTTAAAAAAAGTGCAGCTCAATGTTGCATTCATTTAATTTTACATGAACACACTTTCTGAACTGGAAGCAAATCTGACTTTCAAAGCAAAAGTAAAATATAAACACTGTTCTCAGTGTTATTTCTAAACAAAACTTGTCTGTAATCCTAATGTAACAGAAATGTGTATGATGATCAGAATTTAACAATATTATTCATGCCTGGGAATGCTAGGTCAAATGAGATTTGACATTTTCAGTGACTAAGAATGACCATATTATGTAAATAGAATCACCACTACTAGGAACAGAATGCTATCAATACAATGATGTCACTTGTTACCAAAGACTACTGACATACTAAAGCAATAAAAAATAATAACCTAGGGGAAGCCAGAATGGCTCAGTGGGTTAAGTGCTCACTTGGCTGCACCGGGGACCGAGGATCGAATCCCGACCCCGGCCCATGCAGTCCCATGTGCTGAACTGGGGAGGTCCCCCAGCTCAGTTCTCTCTCTCTGTATCGCTCTCTCTGATAAAATAAATAAATAAATAAAAATATTAAATAATAATAATAATAATAATAACCTAAGCATGATCATTTCATGGCAAACGTTGCATGTAAGGCTTAGGGTGTAATTTGCGAGTTGTCTGCAGGTAAATGCTGCACCCATAAGTGGGAAATGGGTTAATGAGTGGGCATCAATGCAAGAGAAAGGATACCATGTGGAAGATGCTCAATGATGTGACTGCTTCCAGACCTGCAAGCTACATCCACCTAGATTTGACCTACAACAGAGCTTGCGTCCTGTAAGTTTCCACAGACTGTCTGACCCCTCCTCATGCCCGAAGGTGCTGTGTCGTGGAACACAGTTGTTCCCCTTTCTTTTTCTTTCCCTTTCCATTAACACCAAATGGTACGATTCTCTGCTTCTAAGCATTGGGTCACACCCAAGTACCCCATCAATCTTGCTCTGACCTAGGCCTCAGCACCTGCCACGTGGTGTGGAGGATATCAATGTCGTCTTGCCACTGCCAAAAACACACCTGCTATGTAAGTTCCCTTTATGAACTCTCCAGAAAAAGCTGGCATCACTGTCCTCTTTCTTTCTTCTCTTGGCCCCAGGAATTTTTATGAGCAATTGGTGAGGGAGCAAGAAGTTGAAAGCAACCAGCTTGGGCAAGAGGCATCTGCGAGGGACATCAGATGCCCCTATTCCATGTAGGAACAGGTAGCCCATATGCAAGATCTGTTTGGACCACTGCATGAGCATAGGACACCGTAAGACTCCCAGCTCATCTCGGGCACTTGTTTGGAAAAATATTCATTGCCATTCACTGAGGCAAGGAAGGAAAGCACATGGCATTAGCTGTGGGCTGGCTCCTTTTATGCGTGGTTTGGCCAGCCACTGAGATCCAGCTAGAGGCAGAAGCCAGGGTTCAAACATTACCGGGAGAAATGATACCAGAAGATGTTACAATGTTTACAATTCTCAGCATCAGGACTGGCTAATAGAGGTGGAGGGTAAAGAGAAAGGTGCTTTGAATATATGTGATTTCTTTATAGAAATACTTTTATTAAAATTAGAGCTAACATACAATATTATAATTTTAGAGGTACAGCAGTTATGCAACATTCATACCAAAAAAAATGACTGTCAGGAGTCCAGCAAACATCAAACACTGTACTATACCATCACATGATTACTGACTACTGGATTCTTCCATGTATAAGGTGTCCCCATAGATAAGACAACACCTACTTTTCTAACCCAACATTAAGAAATCAATTAATACACCAGTTCTTCGCATGTATAAGATGTCTCCTGGTATTCTGTTTAATGAATTTAGACAAATGTATCCTCTTGTACATATTCCCAATGTTTTATATTATGTCCCCATGAATTATCTGTTGAAGACCTGGGAATTTGGTCCTCTTATTCCTTTATCTTTTCTGCCATGTTTTAACTATTCAAATACAGTTGACATTGCATATTGTTTGATACTAATTTCAAGTGTACAGCATAGTGGTTAGAGATTTATATAATTTAACAAGTGATCCCCTTGACTACTCCAGTATCCACCTAGCATTATAGTTATCACTGTCATTGACCATATTCTGTTTCCATTTACAACATCATGCCTATTTTGTACCTATTTTGCTTTTAAATCTCTCCTTGTTACTTTCCCCCAACACCTTCCAATCTCTCCCAACAAATCTAGTATCCATCTGACAGCATAACTAGTTATTCTATTATTGACTATATTCCTTATGATACACCATGTATCACTTTAACTGCAAGTATTTTGAAACAATCCATTTGTACTTAGAATCCATTCCCCTTTTTTCGTCCATATCTCAACTCCTCCCACCTGGCAACCATCAAAATGTTTTCTGTACCTATGAGTTTTTTTTGTTTTATCTTTGTTTTCTTTTAGATATATTTTATTGTTTTTTAACAGAGAGAGACAGAGAGAAGGGGGAGGGCCCAGAGCAGTCTCCATAGTTGTAGGTCATCAGTTTTCAACATGGTTTCATTCCACACAGGTAGGTATGGACCACATAAAGCGGGAACTAGGCTGGGGGCCTCCCGTACGGGAGGCACATCTTCATAAATCAGGTGCCAAACTGGGGGGAAACTGGGGGCCTCCCGCATGGGAAGCACACCCCAGTTTAGCATGTGGCTCTGCTCGGGCTGGAGTTCAAGCCTTGGTCCCTGGGGCTGCAGAGCTAGTGCTTACCCCACTGAGCCAATCCGGCTTCCCCTTTTTCTTTCTACCTCTAAGTGAACTCATAGTGCATTCCTTTCAGTCTCACTGCACTGAACAGAACATCATCTGGTTCCATCCATGCTTTCATTTCTGTGCTTCCTGAACTTGTATGTCTATTTCATTCTCAAGGTTAGCAAAGGGTTCAGTCATGATTTCTTCAACTATGTTCTCCGTCCCTTGCTCTACCCTCTCTCCTTCCACTACTTTCAGGAGGTGCATGTGATGCTTGCAGCTGCGTTAGAGGTCTCTTCAACTATCCACATTGTTTTGAGTTCTTTTTTATCTTGGCCGTTCTGATTTCGTGATTAGTACTACCTTCTCTTCCAACTTGCTGACACAACCCCTTGCACCATCTAGTCTACTGTTGATTTCTTCAGTACATTCTTCATTTCCGATGTGCGTGACCACATCCACAGCTCACCAGCTGCTGTGCCAGGGCTTACACCAGTAAGATCTAGCCCAGTGGGCTCTACTCCCTGGTGAAACCTCCCCATGCACGTGCCACGGTTGGGGTTCATTGGACACTGTGCTGCTGTGGACTAAAGCGAACCTACAAACACGTTGGTTCTGGGGCCTCTAGGGAGGGGTTCAAGGGAAGGGCCAGGTCACTGAGTGTATGTGACTGGCTGGTGAGGACGTGGTGGTGGCTTACAAAGTGATCCACCATTAATTCACTGCCTGTGCTAAACCTGGGGTGCGTGAGAGGCCACACTGTGAACCCAGTCCAGCTGCTGCCAATATCAGGTCTGGAGTAGCTCCGCAGAAACCCCCAGATCTACAGTGAAAACTGAGGCGCTCTTAGAGGCTTTGCCATGTTTTGTATTTGTAAGGTTTCTCTCCTGTATGAACTCTCTGATGTCTACTGAGATTTGAGGGCTCCTTAAAGGCTTTGCCACAAGTTTTACATTTGTAAGGTTTCTCTCCTGTATGAATTCGCTGATGCACAATAAGTGTTGAATGCCTTGCAAAGGCTTTCTCACATATCTCACATTTGTACGGCTTCTCTCCTGTATGAATTCTCTGATGTGCAATAAGATCTGAACTCTTGGCAAAGGCATTGTCACATATTTGACATTTGTAAGGTTTCTCCCCTGTATGAATTCTCTGATGTACAGTGAGCGCTGAGGGCCACTGAAACGCTTTGTCACATATCTCACATTTATAAGGCTTCTCTCCTGTATGAATTCTCTGATGTGCAACAAAATGTGAACTGTTGGCAAAGGCTTTGTCACACATTTGACATTTGTAAGGCTTCTCTCCTGTATGAATTCTCTGATGTACAGTGAGTGCAGAGGATAACCTAAAGGCTTTGTCACATATTTCACATTTGTAAGGTCTCTCTCCTGTATGAATTCTGTGATGTACTGTGAGATTTGAGGACAGCTGAAAGGCTTTGTCACATAATTTACATTTGTAAGGTTTCTCTCCTGTATGAATACTCTGATGAACACTAAGACCTGAACTCCTGGTAAAGGCTTTGTCACATATTTCACATTTGTAAGGCTTGTCTTCAGAATGAGTTCTCTGATGTGCAGTCAAATTTGAACACATGGCAAAGGCTTTGTCACATATTTCACATTTGTAAGGCTTGTCTTCAGAATGAGTTCTCTGATGTGCAGTAAGATATGAACACTTGGCAAAGGCTTTGCCACATATTTCACATTTGTAAGGCTTCTCTCCTGTATGAATTCTGTGATGTACAGTGAGCTCTGAGGACCGCTGAAAGGCTTTGTCACATAATTTACATTTGTGAGGTTTCTCTCCTGTATGAATACTCTGATGATCAGTAAGACTTGAACTCCTCGTAAAGGCTTTGCCACATATTTCACATTTGTAAGGCTTCTCTCCTGTATGAATTCTGTGATGTACAGTGAGATTTGAGGACCACAGAAAGGCTTTCCCACATATTTGACATTTGTAACGCTTCTCTCCTGTATGAATTCTCTGATGTACAGTGAGCTTTGAGGACCGCTGAAAGGCTTTGTCACATAATTTACATTTGTAAGGTTTCTGTCCTGTATGAATACTCTGATGATCAGTAAGACTTGAAATACTGGTAAAGGCTTTGCCACATATTTCACATTTGTAAGGCTTCTCTCCTGTGTGAATTCTGTGATGTACAGTGAGATTTGAGGACCACTGAAAGGTTTTGCCACATATTTCACATTTGTAAGGAGAACTCACTTCAGAGTGAGTTCTCTCAGGCTCACTAAGGCTTGAGCACTGGCTAAGGGCTTTGCCACATTCTCTACATGTACAAGGTTTTTCTATAGCACAGTTTTCCTTCTGTAGATTTGGATTGAATAATTGAGTAAAGAGTCTCTCAGATTGATTACATTTGTAAAGTTGCTCCCCACGATGAATATTCTCATGTCCAATAACAGATATAGGTTTGTTCAAAGATTTGGCACCTTCACTGTATTTGTCAACCTTCTCTACAACAGCAACATTATGATGTATAAAGTTTGAGCCTTGACCAAAGATTTCCCTACTATTACAGTGGTTCACTGGAAGCAGAGTTTTCTGATGTTTAATAGGATTTAACCTTTGGTTAATGTTTTCCCATGATTCACTGCACTGATAACTTCTCTCTCCATTATATGCATTCTGTAAATCATTGAAGACAAAAAGGTCTTCGGTGAGGGCTCTGAATTTATTAAACGTGTAAATCTGTTCCCATTACCTATTCGAGGATAGCTACTGAACCACACTGGTTGTATTTCTACCCTCCTGTTTATGAAAAGGACGGACACTGGAACAAGGCGATGTTAAATTTTAGAGTGTGACTAAAGAATCCTTGGATAAGTGCTTCTCAAATTGATCATATTCACAATTTCTAACTGCATTTTCAAATTTCTCAATTTTTATATATATGTGGAAGTTTAACCCAATTCTACATTATAAATAATTCAAATGATTATTTATATCATGGTTAAAGTGATTACTCTTATTTTCCAAATTTTCTTTCAAATAATATATAATTTTAAGAAACTGTTCAATCTACACTGAAACACACATTCCTCTGTAAATAGAAATGACTTCACATGGCAGTGTTCAAACATACTTTACACCAAGTTTGTCCAACCTGCGGTCCACGGGCCACATGCTGCACAAGATGGCTTTGAATGTGGCCCAACAGAAATTCATACATTTTCTTAAAACATTACTAAAATTATGTTTGCACCTTCTTTTAGCTCACCAGCTATTGTTAGTGTTAGTGCATTTTATGTGTAGCCCAATACAATTATTCTTCCAATGTCATCCAGGGAGGCCAAAAGGCTGGATACCCATTCTATACGCTGTTTCCTTGGCCAAAAGGATGTTATTATGGGTAATTATCCCAGTTTGTTTATATCCATCATAACATCCTTTTTTCCCTTCACACTCCCTCTCCTATTCTCAGTCTTCCACTATGTGTAAATTGGGAAGGCAACACCTGCCACATCTTACCATTAGCATTTTGTAGAAGAAATCTTTTATGCTGTGTTTCTGCAACAAATTCTGCATGTCTTGAAAAGATAGAGCTGAAAGATACAAGAAAAATTATCACATTTAAATACTCTGGTAAGTATACAATAAATTCTAATGTACAGAATTAATATAGATCCAAGGACTTCGACAAGATGTAGACTAAGCAGGACCTACACGACACTCCTCCATGAAAAAGTGAACTGACCAACTATGAATGACCTCAGTGCCTTTCTGTGCAGTTCAGAAGCCCCTTAGGAGATCACGGCACCTCCAGGATAGCACACAGTGAGGAAGGGTCACATCAAAGAGCATTCCACTTGCCCACAGTAGCGGCTCACACGCCCTGGAACACCATGAAATGACTGACAGAGCACTCTCAATTCCCAGTTTCTTCTCAGGAGACAGAGTTCAGTGCACTGTGGGTCCAATGACCTACATTTTGCACAGCTGGCTGAAGGATTTCTTTCTGATTGGCATGACTCAGAGGGCTAACAGAATGGCAGTGAATATAATATGAATGCATTATGGTGGCCGCTGAAAACAGAGGTGAGTAATAGTACCACACAGACTGTAGGATTGAATACAGAGAACAGGGATAGGAGCATGTGGACTCTAAGCAAGAAGCAGAACATACTTTAAAGTGGAAAATTAAATCTAATAAACAGAGAACACACATCTCCCGAAGAGATTTAATAGATCTTAGAATTTCAATCAGGGGGATTCCAGGATGGCTTAGTGGGTCGAGCACTCGCCTTACAGCCTTGTGCCAAGGACAGAGTCTTGGTCAGGCCCTGACCCATGTGGACCCATGTGCTGCACTGAGGCATGCTTCCCATGTGGGGGACCCTTAGTATGGTTCCCTACTGGAGAAGTTTCCCATGTGGGAGACCCCTGTTTCTGATCCTGCCTCGGGCATGCTTCTCATGCAGAAGGGCCCTAGCCAGGTTCCTGCCTTTCCCAACCCCATGCCCAACTATGTGGATTGAAACTATGTCAAAAAACTGATGACATACAACTATGGTGACTGCTCTGGGCCCTTCCCCTTCTCTCTGTCTCTGTGTGAAAACAATAAAACAAATCTTAAAAAAAAAAAAAAAAGAATTTCAATCATGACTTGTTACTTGTGCTCTCCCATACACAGTAAGTTCATAAAGTCAGTGATCTGAGAATTTTTTTTTTTAGATTTGTTTTTGTTTTTGACAGAGAGATACAGAGACAGAGATAGCGACAGAGAGAAGGGGGAGGGCCCAGAATAGTGTCCATAGTTGCACATCATTGGTTTCTCCACATTGTTTCATTCCACAGGTGGGCACGAAGCTGCACAGAGCAGGAACTGGGCAGGGGTCTCACCCCAGTGAGAAACAAACTGGAGGCACTCCTCAGTTCAGCATATGGGTCCCCATGGGCCGGGGCTGAAATTCGATCCTCCGTCACCGGGCCGGAAAGTGAGCGCTTAAACCACTGAGCCATCCTGGCTTCCCTAGAGGATTTTTTTTTTTTTATATTTATAGAGAGTAATTATTTTATCTTCAGTGCATATTTATTTTTATTTTACTTTTGACAGATAGAGAGAGAGACAGAGACAGAGACAGCTAGAGAACCGAACTGTGGGAACTCCCCAGTTCAGCACGTGGGTCTGCCTGGGCCGGAGCTGGGATTCGATCCTCGGTCTTCGGGGCCTCAAAGCGAGCGCTCAACCCGCTGAGCCGTCCCGGCTTTCCCCCTAGAGGATTTTTTAAATATTTATTTTATTGTTTTTGACAGAGAGAGACAAAGAGAAATTGGAGAGCCCAAAACAGTCTCTATAGTTGTACATCATCACTTTTAGATATAGTTTCATTCCACACATGTGGGCAGAAGCCGCAAAGCCAGGGAACCTCGCACATGGGAAGCTCGACCTGGTGAGAACTAAACTGGGGTCACACCAACATTCAGCATATGGGGAGACAAGACAGGACTCAATCCTCACACACGGGACTATAAGGTGAGTGAGTAACCTGCTGAGCCATCTGACTTCTCTGGATGGTTTTTCTTTTCTTTTTTTTTAAATTCTCAAACCTCAACAAAATAGTATAAGGCATACAAAATAAACAGAAAGATACAGTGCAATCAGAGCAAAATAAATCTCTAGAAACAGCCCGTATTTTCATGATGATGTATTAATTCCCTGGGAAAGAATTCAAAGACCACACATTAAAGGTACTCAATTGGTAAAGACATGTGGGAGACTCTCAGGGGTCTGAGACCAGGAAAGGCAAAGGCACAAAGTGCTTTCCCTGCAAAATCCGGACCCATGGCTGAGTACAGTAGAAAAATATAAAGTATTTTTATTCCTCTTCTCATAGTTCCTTGATGGATGATTAACAGTATGAGATCAACATGTTTTGCTTTAGGCAGGATGTCTGGGCACAGACAGACTCAGATATAGTTAATCAATTGCTTTCTATGCAACCACATCTGCCTGGCTTGAGTGTGACCAAACTTCCAGTCTGGAAGATAAGCAACTCCCCTGACTTCAGATGTGCTAAAAAGGTTCCCAGCTCTCTCCCTGCTGGGCAGTCTGTTCCTGATTGATCTTTTGCTAATACCAGCAGGTTTCTTCCTGGAAAGGGAATTTTTCTGTAGGTGACTGCAAACAAATGGTTGCTTTAAGATGTTACCTCTGTATTCCTAGACTTGTTGTCTCCAAGTAATCTTTGGTATAGGAAGTCTGTTTTGTGTCTAGTTAATCAATTATCTCACTGTTGTAGAATGTACATGTGGTCTTTTTCTATATATTGAGCTGTAAAAATAAACTCGGGGCTGGAGATCGCAAAGACTTTCTAACAGCCCTCCCAATCCCATTTGTGTTTGTCTGTGTTTTTAATCCTCAACCCCTATTCAGGCTGTTCGAGAAAGACAGCTGGCACCATCAAAGACAAAAACAGAAAGACAACTAAATAGTACCAGGACAACTGCATGACCAACATGGAAAGGCAGAGACAGAAAGTATAAAGAAAGTGAACACTGGGGAAGTCGGGATGGCTCAGTGGGTTAAGTGCTCACTTTGCAGCCCTGAGGACTAAGGATCGAATCACAGCCCCGGCCCAGGCGGACCCATATGCTGAACTGGGGAGTGCCCCCAGCAGTTCGGTTCTCACTGGGGTGAGACCCCGGGGCCCACTTTCTGTCCTATGCAGCCCGACATGCACCTGTGGAATGAAACTATATGGAAAAACCAATGATGTGCAACTATGAAGACTGTTCTGGGCCCTCCCCTTTATTTCAGTCTCCTTTTCTCTCTGTCAAAATCAGTTTAAAAAAATGTTAAAAAAAAAGTTAACACTATTACTAACTGACGAATACAATTCATTAATTTTAAAGTCAACTAAAAGTATTAACAACCTTAACCAAGCAACACAAAGAATGCTACTACTTGATCACACTTCACTTCAAATGACCAACTTGGGGAAGAATAAAAATGTAGAAAAGTGAAGACAGCCTAAGGGATACAAGGGATACCATGTGGATCAATATACACAGTCAGTGGTCCCAGTAAGTAGAAAAGTGAAAAGAGGCAAACAATTTATATGAAAAATTAAGGGCTTAAAATTCCCACATTTCAAGAAACACACAGAAAAATTCAAGCAATTCACTTGGACTCTTAAGTGTGATGAATGGACATAGTTCAACATAGATACACATTATAATCAATCATGAATCACCAACCAAAACTGGGTCTAGAAAGAAGGAAAAAAGCAACCCGTCACGTAGAAGACACCTTGTATGAGATTGTAAATGGGATATTCAGCAAACCTAGTAGGAACAGAACACGGGATAAAATAGACTAAGTGCTAAGAGAACAAAAACTGTCAACCAAGAATACTCTATTATGCAAAACTCCTTCAGCAATACAGAAATAAAGACATTCTGAGATGAAAAGTCTTGAGCACTCACCATGTTATCTCATGTACAAATAATGCCAAAAAGAAAAAAGAAGTTCTTTAAGATATAGGAAGAGTCTAAAAAACATAGAACCATATGAAAACATAAAGCTCTCTGTTAAATGGAAATATATACACAAATATAGAAACTGTAGCAGAGCAATAATGAAATAGATATGAGTTTATTTCTGCTATAAAATTTAACTAAATAAAAGCCCTAAAATCCTAAATCTAACTCATAAGCTACACAACATATCAATAGAAGATATATCAAAAACTTAAGTGGAGGATGCTGGGATAGCTCAACAGGTTGAGCGCTTGCCTTGCAACTGCAAGGTTCAAGCAAGGATCGAATCCTGGCCCAGGTTTGTGCAAACCCATATGGTGAACTGCAGCAAAACTGGTAACTGCTAGTATGGCAGTGAATGTTCTTCCTCCTACGAGGGAGGCCCCCAGTTCAGTTCTGCCCTGGGCAGCCCAACATCCATCTGTGCAGAATAAAACTGTGTCACAACTAATGACGTACAACTATGGACACTGCTCTGAGTCCTTCCCACTTCTCAGTCTATCTTAGCTTCTCTCAAATAAAATACACCTTAAAATAAAAAACCAAAAGCTTAAGTGGCTATAGTGTGGAGATAGATGGTAAATTGTAAATTTTTTGTACTCCCATCAATACTACCATTTAAAAAAATATTGTCATATTTGTATTTGGTGAAAAACAGAAGTCTAATTTCATTCTTTTGCACCTGGTTTTCCAATTTTTCCAGCAGAATTCATGGAAGATGATTTCTTTCTTCTCGTCCATTGTATGTTACAAGCCCTCTGTTGAAAATTATCTGCCCAGGTATGTGTGGTTTTGTTTCTGAGTTCTAACTCAAATCCATTGGTTTGTGTGTCTGTTTTTCTACCAGTGCCATGGCTGGTTTCATTATTGTTGCTTTGTAGTCTAATTTGAAGTGAGGGAGTGTGACACTTCCAGTCTTGTCCTTTTTTCTCAGGATTTCTTTGGCTATTCCGGTTCTTAGTGATTCATTACACATCTGATGACTTGTGTAGTATTTCTTTTTGAACTGGCATTAGAATTTTGATGAGGATTGCATTAAATCTGTATACTACTAGGGTAATATGGCCATTTGAACTATGTTGATTCTTCCAAGACATTAACACAAAACACATTTCCATTTTTTGGTGTCTTCTTCTGATTTCCTTTAGTAATGTCTTCTAGCTCTCAGTGTGTATTTCCTTCACCTCCTTCAGCATTAAGTTTATTCTTAGGTATTTTATTCCTTTTCCTAAGATTTCAATGTTACTATAGCATATAGGAACATAATGGGTTTCTGTACACTGGTTTTGCATCCTGCTACTTCACTGTATTTGTTTATTGCTTCTAAGAGTATTTTGGTGGACTTTTCAGGGTTTTATATCTAAAGAATCACATCAAAATTAACTCAGCATGAATCAAAGCTCTAAGACCTGAAACAATAAATTCATAGAACAAACCAGTGGTACTCAACTATGGACCTTGGGTTCAGAGAGAATTTAATGAATTTGAACTCAAAGGCAAGAAAGTAAAAGCAAAAATAAATAAATGGAAGTATATCTAACTACTCAGCTTCTGCACAGCAAAGGAAACAATCAACAAAATAAACAGGCAACCAACCCAATGGGAGAACATACATAGAAACAACTCTGATAATGGGGTAACATTCAAAATATAGAAAGAACTCATATAACTCAACAACAGAAAAACAAGCCATCTCATTTCAAAACGGACAAAGGATTTTCATGAATATACAGTTCTCCCAAAAGCACAAACAAATGGCCAACTAATGTACAAAGAGATGCTCAACTACACTAGCTATGAAGAAAATGCAAAGCAATACCACAACATGTCAACTGACACCCATTAGAATGGCTATTATCAATAACCCAAGTAATAACAAATGTCAGAGAGATTGTGGAGAAAAAGGAACCCCTGTACACTGCTAGTGAGAATATACATTCGTACAGCCACTACGGAGGTTCCTCAAAAAATTAAGAACAGTTGGGGAAGCCGGGATGGCTCAGTGGGTTAAGTGCTCACTTTGCAGCGCCAAACGCCGAGGACCGGGGATCATAGCCCGGTCCCGGCCCGTGCAGAACCATATGCTGAACTGGGAGCTCCCCCAGTTCAATTCTCTCTGTCTCTGTATCTATCTCTCTCTCTCTCTCTCTCTCTCTCTCTGTCATAATAAATAAATAAATAAATAAAAATATATTAAAAAAAAAAAATTAAGAACAGAATGTCCATACAACCCAGCAATCCCACTTCTGAATATCCACTCCCAAAATTTGGACACATTTATCCATAAACATGTATGTACCCCTATGTTCACTGCAGCACTATTCACAATGGCCAAGATGTGGGAACCACAAAAGTATGCCTCAATAGATGATTCAATAGAGAATATGTGGGACATGTATACAATGAAATATCACTGCCCAAAACATAAAATAGTGCCATTGGCAACAACATGGATGCATCTTGATATTATCACGCTAAGAAAAGTAAGTGAGACAGGAAAGTTAAGAACCATATGACTTCACTCATAGGTGGTATATGAAACTGAATACAACAAAAGAAACAAATAATAAAAGCCTTGACACAAACAGTTGAGTGGTTCCCAGAGGATAAGGGGATGGTAGAAGAGGGCAAAAGGGGTCAACTATATGGTGATGGAAGGAGAACTGACTCTGGGTGAATCTACAATGCAATGTATAGATGATATATTATACGAGGGGAGATCCCTAAAAAAACTTAACTTAAAAAAAGACTGTGTTGGGGAAAGCCGGGACGGCTCAGCGGGTTGAGCGCTCGCTTTGAGGCCATGAGGACCGAGGATCGAATCCCGGCTCCGGCCCAGGCAGGACCCACGTGCTGAACTGGGGAGTTCCCACAGTTTGGTTCTCTAGCTGTCTCTGTCTCTGTCTCTCTCTCTATCTGTCAAAAAGTAAAATAGAGATAACTATGCACTGAAGACAAAAAGATAATTTCTCTCTATAAATGTGAAAAGATAAAAAAAGAAAAAAAAAAAAAAAAAAAAGACTGTGCATTTATTCTTCCATGTTTAACCTTCAGTCACCTTCAAAGTACTCTCCATTTGATGTAATATACCTATTGAAGTGCCTTTTCCACTACACAAAGCAGTTGTTTTCTAATTTTTTGTTCTTGAGAGAGGATGAGAGAGAGAGAGAAACAGAGAACAGGGCAGGGCCCAGATTAAAGCAGTTCTTGAACTTGTCAAATTTGATGTCTTTTAGAGCTTCTGCTGACTTTTGTTTCTTACACATCAACAAAACGTTTCCCTTTGTGGACTTTTTCATCTGGGAAGATCAGGTGAAAAAGGAGGGTAGGGCATTGGGATCATGCCGCTTTTGGTCAAAAAGTACTGAACACTCAGTATGGTGTGGACAGATGAGTTGTCATGCTGCATGTTGTTCATGTACATCTCCCATCATCAAACGTACGAACACACTGAACGTCTCAAGAAAAAAAAAGAAAGAAAAGGAAAAAAGAAAAAAATTCACTAATGCTGAATGCAGCCTCTAACAAGGACAGCTGTACAATGTTACAGATAGGTTTCTATAACGCTTACCTAGTGGGGGAAACGGGTATTACAGGGGCCTGCGTCCCAAAAGAGAATTGTGTTTCAGCTTCCCCCTCTTACAATTAGAGACTTGAAACCTATATTTTACTAAGCAATGCCACCCCATCAAATTTAATTTAAAAAAGTAACACCTTTGGTTACGATATGACAGGAGATAAAATGACCTCTACTGACAGGCAAAGAAAATTGTATACAAGAAACCCTAGTGAATCCAGAGTAAAAAAGTAAACTAGAAGTCAAACAACTGTAGCAAAAAGCAGCATGTATACTCAAAACTGACATCTACAAGACACTGTTCAATGAAATTCAAGGAGATACACAAAAATAGAAAGGTATTCTGTGTGCAGGGTTTGCAAGAATCAATACAGTTTAAATGGCCATTTTACCTAAAGGAATATACAGATTGAAAGCAAACTTTTTTTTTTTTTTTGACAGAGAGAGAGAGAGAACTGAACTGGGGCACTACCCAGTTCAGCATATGGTTATGTCCACACAGGCCGGGGCCGGGATTCGATCCTCATTCCCCGGAGCTGCAAAGCGAGTGCCTAAGCCACTGAGCCATCCCAGCTTCCCCTAAAAGCAATTTTCATCAACATCCTGTCTAAGAAATACAACAAAAATCATCTAATTTTTATGAAACCGCAGAACAATCTGAATAGTGAAAGCAACCCCAGGAAAAAAGAAGCTGCAATGAACACACTCCCTAACTTCAAATTTTGTTTCAAAGCTACAGTAATAAAAACAATATGATATTGGCACAAAAAAACAGTGGGACTGAACTGAGAGCACAGAAATAAACTCTCAAGTGTATGGCTAACAAGGGCAGATTGATAAATTTAGCCTCCATTGTAATATTTCTTGTTACATTAGACATATTTGGACATAAATGGTTCTGTAAAGTCACATGGCATTTCCTCTCCATCAATCTTTTTTTTTTTAAGATTTATTATTTGATAGGTGAGAGACAAATAGAGAGACAGAGAGAGAGAGAGACAGAGAGAGAAAGAAAGATAGGGCCCAGAGCAGTCTCCATGGTTGTACATCATTAGTTTTTTGACATAGTTTCATTCTACACAGTTGGATGTGGGGCCTCAAGGGACAGGAAGGAACCAGGGGATCTCCTGCATGGGAGGCGAGAACCTTCACCACCATCTGGTGGTTTACCAGTTGCACCACAGTTCAGCACATGGGCCTGCATGGGCCGGGACAAAGATTTGAACCACATACCTGCTGGTTGAAAGACAAGCACTCAACGTGGTGAACTATCCTGACCCCCCCTCTCCATCATTGTTTTGTTTTTGTTTTGTTTTTTTGACAGAGAGAGAGAGATACAGAGACAGAGAGAGAACCGAACTGGGAGAACTCCCCAGTCCAGCACATGGGTCAGCAAGGGCCGGGGCCAGGACCCGAATCCCGGTCCCCGGTGCTGCAAAATGAGCGCCTAACCCACTGAGCCATCCCGGCTTCCCCCTCTCTGTTGTGCTCCCAGATCGCGATTCCAACAGCAACCAAGACACCAACTCTGATGCAAGTACAAAGAGAGGTTTTATTGCTACAAGCTCGAGCCTGGTCCATCAGTCTCCCAGTGCAACTAGGAGAGAACGGCCCGAGTTCCGTTGGGCGGGGTGTTTTAAAGGGAGAAACTGCAAGCAGGAAGTTAGGCTTGTTGTGTCGCCATCGGATTGGATAGCGAGGGTGACCCTTGGTTTTATTGGATGGGGCAGATTATTTGATGGGAGGGGGGCGGGATCAGAGGAACAAATCTTCAGTTTCTTTTTCCTTAGGTTTCATTTTCCTGGGATTCCGGAAGGTCTCTCAGGGTGGGGCCCATGTCATAAAATGATGTCTCCTAGTCTACTAAATGGCGCCCTCTAGTCTCTACACTCCATCATTCTTGGTCTTGCACACACAGGTGCTTACATTTTTACCCAGTGCCCATTAAAGTGGAAGAGTATTCTGAGGTTCTGTCCAAACAGTATGTTTTTAATGAATTCTTAACAGCAGAGACACTTCCCCCAGTTGTTTTTGAAATATTTAAAAAAGATGAGGACTTCTTAAAGATCACTGCATTTAATGATGCTTGAGTTCATCATTATGACCCTGAGAACAAAAGACATTCTATAGAATACTGCCCTAATGGATCACTCCACGATCACGGCCTGACTTTTCCATTTTCTCCACTGAGCTATCTCACGAAACTGGCAATAATAGGAAAAATTCCATATAAGGAAATTCACCGTCTGAGCTAAAAACGGTGCCCCCCCCCAAGTCACTGCCCAAAATGGTGACCCCTGAGGGCTGCGACTTCCACACTGACATCCTTTCAAATTAACCAATCCCCCAGCCCCGTGATAGGCCCTATCAAAGTAAAACTCCCCCATTGGTCGGGGCTTAGTCTTTGGGAATTATCCTACTGGGCCCACCGGTGTAATAAAGCAGGGTTCAGTCTTTGGGAATTATCCAACTGCGCCCATCAGTCAGGGCTCAGTCTTTGGGAATTATCCTACTGGGCCCACCGGCGTAATAAAGCGGGGCTCAGTCTTTGGGAATTATCCTACTGGGCCCACCGGCGTAATAAAGCGGGGCTCAGTCTTTGGGAATTATCCTACTGGGCCCATCAGTCAGGGCTCAGTCTTTGGGAATTATCCTACTGGGCCTGCCGGCGTAATAAAGTGGGGTCAGTCTTTGGAAAGTATCCTATTGGGCCCATTGGTCGGGGCTCAGTCTTTGGGACTTATCCTACTGGGCCCGTAGGTCGGGGCTCAGTCTTTGGGACTTATCCTACTGGGCCCGTTGGTCGGGGCTCAGTCTTTGGGAATTATCCTACTGGGCCCATCAGTCAGGGCTCTCAGTCTTTGGGAATTATCCTACTGGGCCCATCAGTCAGGGCTCAGTCTTTGGGAATTATCCTACTGGGCCTGCCGGTGTAATAAAGTGGGGTCAGTCTTTGGAAAGTATCCTACTGGGCCCATTGGTCGAGGCTCAGTCTTTGGGACTTATCCTACTGGGCCCGTCGGTCGGGGCTCAGTCTTTGGGACTTATCCTACTGGGCCC
>PVKE010033095.1:0-18116 GCA_004027555.1 Craseonycteris thonglongyai
AAAAGTGCTCAACATCACTAGCAATTAGGGAAATGCAAATTGAAACCACAATGAGATACCACCCCACACCTGTTGGAATGGCTATAATCAAGACAAGGAATAACAAGTGCTGGAGAGGCTGTGAACAAAAAGGAACCCTCATACACTGTTGGTGGGAATGTAAATTGGTACAACCACTATGGAAGGCAATATGGAGATTTCTCAAAAAACTAGAAATGGAATTGCCATATGACCCTGCAATCCCTCTGCTGGGTATCTACCCAAAAAACCTGAAAATCTTTTTTTTTTTTTTTAAGATTTATTTTTATTGTTTTTTGACAGAGAGAGACAGAGAAAAGGGGAGGGCCCAGAGCAGTCTCCATAGTTGACAGCATTAGTTTTCCATGTAGTTTCACTCCACTTGTGGGTGCCAGGCTGCATAGGGCAGAAACTGGGCTGGGAGCCTTCTACATTGGCTCCAGCAAGAACTGAACTGGGGGCATGCCCCAGTTCAGCAAATGGTTCTGCATGGGCCGGAGCCAGGATTTGATCTTTGGGCTCTAGGGATGCAAAGCAAGCACTCAACCCACTGAGCCAACCCAGCTTCCTCATAAAACCTGAAAATCTTAGTCCGCAAAGATATGTGTACTCCAATGTTTATCGAAGCACTGTTCACAGTGGCTAAGTCATGGAATCAACCAGTGTTCTCTGACAGATGACTGGATAAAGAAGTTGTGGTACATTTATACAATTGAATACTACTCAGCAATAAGAAAATGATGAAATACAGCAATTTGTGACAACATGGATGGACCTTGAAAATGTCTTATTAAGCAAAATATGTCAGACTGAAAGAATCAAGAAACACATGACCTCACTCATAGGTGGAATATAAAACAGAAAGTAACAAATAAACAAACTCATGGACACAGTCAATAGTTTAGTGATTACCTGAGTGTAAGGAGGGAGGTGGGTGAGATAGCTGGTTGGGGGTGAGCAGGGAGGGGAATCAAATATATGATGGAAAATGAGCTGATTTTGAGTGGTGAGTACATAATGCGATGCATAGACTATGTAACGTAGAATTGTACACCTGGAAACAATGTAATTGATATCAGTCAATGTCACCCCAATAACTTTAACAATAAAAAAATTAAAAAAACAAACAGACATTCAAACTTTACACCTAAGGGATTGGGGAAAGAACAGCAAACAAAGCCAAAATTGAGGAAAAGGATGAAAATAATAAAGATCAGAACAGAAATCAATGAAATAGAGGTAAAGAAAGGAAGAAAATAAACAAAAGAAGGAAGGGAGGGAGGGAAGAAGAAAAGAAGGAAGGAAAGAAAAGAAAGAGAGAGAGAGAGAAAGAAAGAGAGAGAGAGAGAAAGAAAGAAAGGAAGGAAGGAAGGAAGGAAGGAAGGAAGGAAGGAAGGAAGGAAGAAAGAAAGAAAGAAAGAAAGAAAGAGAAAGAAGGAAAGAAAGAGAGAGGCAGTATCAGTGAAACCAAGAGCTGGTGTTTTGAAATGATAAACAAAATTGATAAACCTTTAACCAGACCCACATCAAGAAAAAGAGAGAGAGAGGAGACCCAAGTAAATAAAACCAGAAATGAAGAGCAGAAGTGACAATGAACACCATAGAAATACACACACACACACACACACACACACAAATTTAACATAATACTAATGAACATGTACACACCAACAAATTGGACAATCTGGAATAAATGAATAATTCATAGAAGCATATAATGTTCCAAAACTGAGTAAGAAAAAACAGAGAATCTGAAACAAACTATTACTACTAAAGAAAGTGAATCAGTAATCAACAAACTTTCAAAAAATGAAAGTCCTGGATCAAATGGTTTCACAGGTGAATTTTACCAAACATTCACAAAGAATTAACACCTATTCTTCTCAAACTACTCTAAAAGAATTCAAGAGTAGAAAAGACTCCATTTTCATTTTATAAGGCCACCATTAGCCTGATTCCAAAACCAAAGACATTACAAAAAAGGAAAAATATAGGCTAACACCCCTAATAAACATAGGTACAAAAGTCCTCAACAAATATTAGCAAACTGCACTCAGTAATACATTAAAAAGATCATATACCACAATCAAGTGGGATTCATTCCTGCTATGCAAGGATGGTTCAATATCTATAAATCAATTGATATGATAAACCACATAAACCATATGAAAAATAAAAATTATGCAATCATATCAGTAGATGCAGAGAAAGCATTTGCTAAAATACAGCATCTATTTATGATAAAAATTCTAAACAAAGTGGAAATAGGGTGGACATATCTCAACATAATCAAATCTGTATATGACAAATCCACAGCTAACATTATACTTAATGGAGAAAAGCTTAAAGTTTTCTCCTTAAGATCAGGAGTGAGTCAAGGATGCCCACTTTCACCACTTTTATTTAAAATAGTACTGGAAATCCTAGCCACAACAATCAGATAAGAAAAAGAAATAAAAGGCATCTAAATGGCAAAAGAAGAAGTAAAACTGTCATTATTTGCAGATGACATGACCTTCCTATATAGAGAGATCCCCAAAGTTTCCACCAAAAACTATTAGAACTGATGAATAAGTTTAATAAAGTAACAGGCACAAAATTAATATTCAGAAATTGGTTGTATTTTTATACACCAATAATGAATTATCAGAAAGAGAAATTAAGAAAACAATCCCATTTATGATTGCATAAGAACAATAAAATACCTAAAATAAATTTAACCAAGGAAGTAAAAGACCTGTACTCCAAAAAATTAAAAGACATTAAAAAGAGTAATTTAAAAAGATACAGATAAATGGAATCATACACATATTACATGCTCATGGATGGGAAGAATTAATATAGTTAAAATGTCTATACTATCCAAAGCAATATATAGATTTAATGCAATCTCAAAATACCAATGACACTTTTCAAAAACTAGAACAAATAATCCTAAAATTTATATAGAACCATATAAGATCTCAAATAGCCACAGCAATCTTGAGAAAAAAGAACAAAGCTGGAGGTATCACACTACCTGAAATCATATCATACTATAAGACCATCATGATCAAAACAACATGATATTGGCATACAAACAGGAAAATCAATCAGTGGAACAGAATAGGGAGCCCAGAAATAAATCCATGCCCATATGGTCATTTAATCTATGACAAAGTAAGCGAGAATATACATTGGGAGTAAAGGCAGTCTATTCAATAAATGGTGCTGGGGAAACTGAACAGATATACACAGGAAAACAAAACTGGATCACCTTCTTATGCCATATACAAGAATAAATTCAAAGTGGATTAAAGACTTAAATGTGAGAGGGATGCTTGGTTATCTCAGTGGTTGAGTGGTTGCCTCACAATCATGAGGTCCAGAGTTTGATTCCAGGCCCCAGCCTGTGATAACTCCATCTACTGAATTGTGGAGCAACTGGTAACTGCAGGGATGACTCAGCAGAAAAGGTTCTTGCCTCCCAGGAGAGAGGTTCCCGGTTCAGTTCCCGCCTTCCATGGCCCAGGTCCACCTGTATGGAATGAAATCATGTCACAACCAATGATGTACAACTATGGAAACTAATCTGGGTTCTCCCCACTTCTCTCTCATTCTCTCTTTCTCTCCCTCACCTTCTCTCAAACAATAAATAAATTAAATCTTTTTAAAAATAGGCTTAAATGTGAGACCTGAAACCATAAAATGTCTAGAAGAAAATATAGGAAGTAAACTCTCTGACATTACTCTTAGTAATACTTTTACTCATATATCTCCTTGAGCAAAGGAAACAAAATTAAAAATAAACAAATGGGACTAATGGGATCACATCAAAATAAATATTTTTTGCACAGCATTGCAAAGCATAAATAAAATGAAAAAACATTCTACCGAATAGGGAAAGATATTTGCTCATGATACATATGATAAGGACTTAACATCCAAATTTATAAAAACTCACACAGTTCAATACCAAAAACAAAACAAAACAAACAATTCCATTAACAAATGAGCAGAGAACCTGAATAGACATTTTTTTCAAAAAGGACATACAGATGGACAACAGACATCTGAAAAGATGCTCAACATCACTAATCATTAGATAAATGCAAATTAAAACCACAGTGAGATATCACCTCATACCTGTCAGTATGACCATCATCAATAAATCAACAAACAATGTGTTGGCAAGGATGTAAAGAAAAGGGGACTCTCATGCATCATTGGTGTGATTGCAAATTGGTGCAGTCAGTGGAGAAAATGGTTTGGAGTTTCTTCAAAAAGTTAAAAATAAAGCTATCTTATGACTCAGTAACTCTACTTCGGGGTATTTATCTGAAGAAATCCACAACATTAATTTGAGAAGATATATGCACCTCTATGTTCACTACTGCACTATTTACTATAGTCAAAGTATAGAAACAACCAAAACGCTTATCAATGCCAAATATATACAATGGAATATTACTCAGCCATAAAAAAGAACAAAATCTTACCATTTGCAACAACATGAATGAACCTAGAGGGTATTATGCTAAGTGAAATAAGTCAGACCAAGAAAGACAAATATTGTATCATCTCACTTACACATGGAATCTAAAGAACAGACTAGATAAACAAAGTAGAAATAGATTGATAAATACAGAGAACAAACTGATGGTTGCTAGATAGAAGGGAGTTGGAGGAATGAATGAGGAAGGTAAAGGGGTTAGGAAGCACAAATTGGTAGTCACAAAAGAGTCACGGGGCTGTGAAATATAGTATGAGAAATATAGTCATATACAAAGTGTCATTGGTATTTTGAGATTGCAATAATGTTGTAAAAACTATGTATGTGAGATAGGTACTAGACTTATTGGGAAATCACTTCATAAATTATATGAATGTCTAAACACTACGTTATACACTTGAAACTAATAAAAATAATGTTGAATGTCAACTATAATTTAAAAAAGATAGTCATGGGATACAAAGTACATAGGGAATATAGTCAATGTATTGTAATAGTTATGTATGGTATCAGATGAGTAGTAGACTTGTTGGGGTTATCACTTGTGGGGTGTGTAAATGTCTAATCACTATGTTGTTTTGTACCTGAAACCAATAATAAAAATAAAATAAAATAAGAAGTGAGAACATAAGCAAAACCTAAAAGAGAAAGTTTTTCCACTTGGCAATTCTACCACTCTGAATTTAGCACTTGTAGGCACAGCATGCTTTCATGTTTCTTTTCTCTCAAAAAAGAATTTTAAAATCTCAGGATTGAAACAAACAAACAAACAAAAAGTTGGGAATGGCAATTTTATGACCAGAGTGAACAGGACTCCCTAACTCAAGGTGTCTTCTTAAATGTAGCATTGTAAGAGAAAGGTTGCAAAGCATGCCTCTACAACATAAAGTGAATTTTATTCTGGAGGAAAATCAACTATTTAGACCTCAGGAGAGGTTTTGATATAAGTCAGGTTCAACTACCAACAGAGACTGGATTTGAGAGACAATGTATAACTGGTTGATTGGCACATGGAGAAAAAATCAGCTGAATTAGGGAAGAATAATATATGACACATAGCAGAAATATGTCTTAAAAAAAACCTGAGCATATTTGATTTTAAACAAGAGCAACAAAAACAGGATGCCATGATTTTTGTAGATGGAGATAAGCTTGTCCCCTGAAGGAAGTTTTCAAAAGATTATGGTACAATATTTCTATTGAAACATTACAACCTTTCTTCATTCTCCATTTAACAGACCAAAACGTCTGAGGTAAGTGAGAACATGCATTTTTCCAAAGGTGGCCTTTTTTCGGTATGTGATCTGGAGTGTATTTTCTATAAACATCATACTTCCTATAATTTAGTAACATGCTTGACTCTGATTTTATCAGAAGACAACAGCTTTTCATGGAATCTCACAGTTCTTGCCTCTTCCAAATTCCATATTTTCCACTCAAATACCCTACATCACTCACATGACTACTTTAGTATTTCTCATCTGGGTTGCTGCTGGCATTTTGGCTGGGACAATTCTCCCCAACTGTGTGAGGCATTTGGATGTTTAGCATCTCTGGCCCCTATCTACTAAATGCCAGTAGCACCCCCCACCCCCATCATAGTCTTTAGGACAATCATATTTATTATATAAGGAGTTCCTAGGAGGTCACTTCTATCTCCCTGAGGAAAATCACTGGCTACCTCATGTGAAGTTTTCAAAGACATGATATGAAAGCCCATAGCCACCATGACAGGGCCAGGCAACTGATGGGTTTTCTGGCTGTATCATTTCCGGGGCCACTTGTTTCCCTGCTATTTACCTAAAACCACAAGCTTACAGAACCATCAGTGATATAATACAAAGATATACATTAAAAAACACTTTTTTTTTTTTTTGTACAGATACTTAACTTTTTAAAGAAATCCATGGCATCATGGTAAGTCTGATTCATGTTAGAATAATTTTTCCAGCTCTCTTGTCTCCTATCCCCTGAGATTCCTCAGGGTCAACTTTTTATTGAACTATTTCTAAACTTCCACCTGAAGTTTGATGTCAAACCCCTTAAGACTGAACAAACTTTATACATTAGCTTTGCCTCCAGATAGTCCCTGTTTAGCCTGATTACATTCCCTTCCGGAAAGCCATCCACTGTCAGCCTCATTTTCTAAGATTGTAGTAGAGGGCTACCATCAGTTCTTTCCCTCCTTGTAAGCATATACTATTGCATCAAGATAAGGGATCTACAGTGATGCCTTGGAATTCAAACTTAATCCATCCCAGAACCCTGTTCAAGTTTCAAAATGTTCAAGTTCCAAGATGAGTGGGCGTTCAGATAAACATACAGGCCGTACAGTAGATAAATCCCACTCGAACATTGTGTTGGCATTCGGATTCCAAAGCAGTGTTCGGATTCTGAGACAAAATTTGCTTGATTTTTTCCTTCAGATTCCAAGTTGAGTTTTTGGGCATTTGGATTCTAAGGTATCACTGTATTTCTCTTTGAATTTGAGCTGGCCTTATGTGTTGCTGTAACCAATAAAATGTGTCAGAGGTGATGAGTTGTAACTTCTAACACCTAGTGAATCCAGCTTAAAAAGTTGGACTGAGAGACGTCATCAAGATGGCTGTGTGAGAGGAGCTCTTGAAATCTCTCCTTGAAGAACAACAATTTAAAGAACTAAAATTCAACCAGAGAATTCCTAAACAACACGCAGCCTTGGCTGAGGGACCCACTCATTGCAAGAAAATACCTAAAGCCAGAGAAAGGGAGTTGAGTGAGAAAGAAAGAAAGGGAGCAGTGTGGAGACACACCATGGAGCACGACTCAGAGACCTACCTGATGATCTACCCAGAGGCTGACCTGAGTCCAGCAGAGGAGAGACCTACTGAGGTGGGAACGTGAGGGTGCGGATCCAGGGGCAGAACAACTGTGGGCCGGTTGAAGGCCTGGAATGAACAAAGGTGGAGATGCAAGCAGCCAGAACTACAGGGTGGATGTCAGAAGCAGGTGCAACTGGTTGTACTGAGATGCTATGGAGGAGCATGGGGGTGGGGGTGGGGGGGCAGCCATAGCATGGCGAGGGTGGCCATAGTGTGGTACAGGAGGCCAGAGTGTGGCACCAGCAGCAGCCAGAGATTGACGCAGGTGATCTGAGTGAGGGTCTGTCTGCCAGAGCATGGGTCAGGTGGACGAAACTCAGGACCTGTGGAAAATAAGGCCAGTGACCATAGTATGAGGTGGACATTCCAGTGGCTGAAGTACCAGCAGAAGGAGGGTGCTGGTGGCTTAAGTGCATAGTGGCCTTTGATGAGTTGGGACCCCAAAAAGAGCACTGTGTGGCCTTGGACACAGAGCCTGGCTGGTTCCTCTTACTGTCTCCCACCCACCCAGAGCCTGCCTTCAATGAGCTGCTGCTGGAAAGCCACCATTACTCTGTGACACAAACAGACCTGCGCCTTTCCCAACAAACCCCACTCCCACCCTTCCCACTAAAGCCAGCAGAGGAATCTAGGAAAACTGAAGCACAGGCATCACAGCTTCTGACAGCACTGGGATCTCAGAGGCATAGAATATCATTGCCCACCATATCTTCACACAGAGGAGGCATAGAGAGACCAGAGTGACTGAGTCAAAGAGAAGCCCACTTTCTAGGAAGCCTCCCACTGTGAGAAAACCAAATTAACAAGAGAAAATATTATAAGACACTGCAGAAGCACCAGCTAGGAAGTAAAAGATGAACTTCTTCATATCTACCAAGGGAAAGTCCTCATGTCCAGAAAAAGAAACATTCCAACAGCAATAAATACCCTGTGAACAAAGGTGCTCAGAAAGAAAATGAAAAATCTCCAGAAAAGGAACTTGAAGATATGCAAACTTCTGAGCTAAATGACACAGAATTCAAGACTGCAATTTTGAAAACTCTCAAAGAGTTCAAAGGAAATTGGTGGAGTCCACAGGGGAAGCTAAGTGATCTCAGAAAGGTAATTAAATCTATAAAAAAGAAACAAATAGAAATTCTGGAGATAAATAACATCATAAAAGAAATGAAAAATGAAATAGCTAGCGTAGGAAGCAGAGCTGACCAGATGGAAGAAAGAATTAGTGAAATTGAAGACAGAAATTTGGAAACGTCACAAAAGGAAGAAGAGAGAGACCTGAGAATTAAAAGAAATGGAAGATATTTACAAAAACTATCTGACTCCATAAGAAACAATATTATAAGAATAATAGGTATTCTGGAGGGAGAGGAGGATGAGATGGGCACAGAGAATTTCTCAGACAAATAGCAGATGAGAACTTCACAAATCTATGGCAAGATTTGGAACCTCAAATTCAGGAAGGAAACAGAAACCCTAGCTACTTGAATGCTAGCAGACCCTCTCCAAGTCACATTATGCTGAAAATATCAAAGGTCAAAGACAAAAAAAAAATTCTCAAGGCAGGCAGAAAAAGAGCACCATAACCTATAAAAGAAATCCCATCAGACTATAATCAGATTTCTCAACAAAAACTCTACAAGCCAGAAGGGAGTGGAATAAAGTATTCAAAATATTAAAGAAGAAAAATTACATAATTATCTCTTAGAAATGAAAGAGGAATAAAGACCTGTTCAGACACAGAAACTGAAGAAATTCTGCAGCACAAGGCCAGCATTTCAAGAAATACTGAATAAGAGTGCTTGCTTCGGCAGCACATATACTAAAATTGGAACGATACAGAGAAGATTAGCATGGCCCCTGCGCAAGGATGACATGCAAATTCGTGAAGAAATACTGAATGAGGCAATTTGACCTGAAACAAAAAGTAAAACTAAACAGGGATAAACTGGAACAACAATTACATAAAAGCGGAGGAAGTGAAGGTATAAATTTTCAGAGTATGGAGGTAAGACACATCCTTAAGAAAAAGAACCACTGCATATATGAAACTTTCTTTTATGTAAAGTTCATGGTAACCACTGAAAAAGAACTTAGAACTGGGACACATAACAATAAAAGAAGAGAAAACAGGAGAAAAAAAAACCAGCCATAAACACAAAACTAAAATAATCAATGGGAAGAAAAAAGCAAAGAATCAATAAAAAAAAAAAAAAGAGCTACCAGAAAACAGAAGATAAAATGGCTATAGGAAATCCACATATATCAATCATTACCCTCAATGTAAACAGACTGAACTCACCAATAAAAAGACATAAAGTAGAAAACTGGATTAAAGAACAAAAACCAACCTTATACTACCTAAAAGAGACACACCTCCCCCACAAGCACAAACACAAACTCAAAGTGAAAGGGTGGAAAAAATACTTTAAGCAAATGGCATCTAAAGAAAAGAAGGTATAGCCATACTTATATATGATTAAGCAGACTTGAGAATCAAAAAGATAAGAGTCAAAGATAGATATTTCATAATGATAAAGGAAACAATACAACAAGAAGATATTACACTTATTAAGATATATGCCCCCAACCAAGGAGCACTAAAATTTACAAAGCAACTACTAACAGATCTAAAAAGTGAAACTCGGGAAGCTGGGATGGCTCAGCGGGTTAAGTGCTCGCTTTGCAGCCCTGGAGACCAGGGATCGAATCCCGGCTCCGGCCCAGACGGACCCATATGCTGAACTGGGGTGTGCCCCCAGTTCAATTCTTGCTGGGGCCTATGCAGGAGGTTCCTGGCCCAGTTCCTGCCCTGCGCAGCCCCGCACCCACCTGTGGAGTGAAACTATATGGAAAACTGATGCTGTCAACTATGGAAACTGCTCTGGACCCTCCCCTTTCTCTCTATCTCTCTCTGTCAAAAACAATAAAAATAAATCTTAAAAAAAAAAAGTGAAACTGACAAACACAAAATTATAGCAGGGGATTTAAACACCCCATTGACAGCCATGGATAGATCATCCAAACAGAAAATAAATAAGAAAATATCAGTTTTAAATAATACATTACAGCTATTAGAAATGGTTGACATTTACAGGATACTTCATCCCTCAACACATAACTATACATTCTTTTCTGGTGCACATGGAACATTCTCAAGGATAGACCACATGCTAGGACACAAAGCTAGTCTCAGAGAAATTAAGAAGACTGAAACCATGCCAACTGTATTCTCTGGTCACAAAGCTTGAAATTGGAGATCAACTGCAAAAAGAAAGCAGGAAAACCCACATATACATGGATATTAAACAACATGTTATTTAAAAATGACTGGATTAAAGTAGAAATAAAAGAAAGATTAAAATACATAGAAACAAATGACAATGAAAAGAAAACATACTAAATTACTGGGATGCAGCAAAAGCAGTAATAGGAGAGAAATTTATATCACTACTGGCCTATCTCAAGACATAAGAACAACTAAAGTAAATAACCTAATATCACATCTTCAAGAACTAGAAAAAGAAGAACAAAAAACTTCCAAAGCCAGCAGAAAACAGGAAATAATAAAAATTAAAGCAGAACTAAATGAAATAGAGAATAGAAAAATTAATGTAAAAAAAGAGCTTTTTGTTTCAAAAAATTAATAAAATCAGCACCCCCCCCCCCCCCCGACTAGTCTTACCAAGGGAAAAAGAGAAAGCACACAAATAGTTCAAATTAGAAATAAAAGAGAGAAAATTACAACTAATACCACAGAAACACAAAGGATTATACAAGAATACTATGAAGGCCTATATGCCACCAAATTTTGCAACCTAGAAGAAATGGACAAGTTTTTAGAAACATATCGTCTTCCTAGACTGAATCAAGAAGAGCTGGATAACCTAAACAGACCAATCAACAGTAAAGAAATTGAAACAATCATCCAAAACCTCCCCAAAAACAAGAGTCCCGGACCAGATGATCTCACTAAGGAGGTTTATCAGGCACTCAAAGAGGAATTAAGACCTATTCTCCTCAAACTTTTCAAAAAAATTGAAGAAGAGGCAATACTTCCCAACTCATTCTATGAGGCCAACATTACCCTAATACCACAGCTTGGCAAGGACATCACAAAAAGAGAAAACTATAGACCAATATCTCTGATGAACCCAATGCAAAAATCCTAAACAAAATACTAGCAAACAGAATAGAGCAATGCATTATAAAGATTATACATCATGATCAAGTGGGATTCATCTGGGGGTACAAGGATGGTTCAACATACACAAATCGATCAATGTGATACACCACATAAACAAACAAACAAAAAAGATAAAAAACCATATGATTATATCAATCGATGCAGAAAAAGCATTTGACAAGATACAACATCCATTCATGATCAAAACACTTAATAAAATGGGTATAGAAGGAACGTATTTCAACATAATAGAGGCCATATATGACAAACTCTCAGCAAATGTCATACTGAATGGGGAAAAAATGAAACCTTTTCTTCTAAAATCAGAAACAAGACAGGTATGGCCCCTGTCACCACTGCTATTCAACATAGTGCTGAAAATTCTAGCCAGAGTCATTAGGCAGAAAAAAACAACAGGCATCCAAATTAGGAGTGAAGAAGTTAAACTGTCACTTTTTGTGGATGACATAATTCTTTATGTAGAAAACCCTACAGGCTCCACCAGAATACCCGTACAAATAGTAAATGAATACAATAAAGTTGCAGGATACAAAATCAATGTACAAAAATCCACAGCATTTTTATATACAAACAATGAAACTTCAGAAAAAGAAATGAGAAAAACAATACCATTTGTGATTAAAACAAAAAGAATAAAAAACTTAGAAATAAACTTAACAAAGAATGTGAAGTTCTTACACACAGAAATCTATAAGACACTATTAAAAGAAACTGAAGAAGATACAAAAACAATGGAAAGATATTCCATGTTCATGGATTGGAAGCATCAACATAGTTAAAATGTCCATATTACCCAAAGTAATATGCAAATTTAAATGCAAAGTATAGACAATGTAATGTAGAATTGTACACCTGTAAACAATGTAATTGATATCAATCAATGTCACCCCAATAAATTTAACAACAACAACAAAAATATATATATATATATACAAATTTAATGCATTTCCAATTAAAATCCCACAGACATTCTTTCAAAAAATAGATAAAAAATTTATCAGATTCATATGGAACCACAAAAGACCCCGAATCGCCAAAGTAATTCTCCAACAAAAGAAGAATGCTGGAGGCATCGTGTTCCCTGACTTCAGTCTATATACTACAAAGCTTCAATAATCAAAACAGGTTGGTATTGGCAGAAAAATAGACATACAGACCAATGGAACAGAATAAAAAAACCCAGAAATAAACCCACAAATATATGGACAGATAATCTTTGACAAAGGTGAAAAAAATATACCGGTACAATGGAGAAAAGAAAGCCTTTTCAGTAAATGGTGCTGGGAAAATTGGAAAACCACATGCAAAGAATGAATCTGGACTGTGAACTCTCATCATTTACCAAAATTAACTCAAAGTGGATTAAAGACCTCCACATAAGACCCCAAACAATAAAGTGCATAGAAGAAAGCATCAATACTAAACTTAAAGACCTTGGGCTCAGAGAGCATTTTATGAACTTGACTCCATAGGCAAGAGAAGTAAAAGCAAAACTAAATGAATGGGACTACATCAAACTAAAAATCTTCTGCATAACAAAGGAAACCATCAACAAAGTAAAAAGGCAACCAACCAAATGGGAGAAAATATTTGCAAATAATGCCTCTGATAAGGGGCTAATAGCTAAAATATATAAAGAAGTCATACAATTCAACAACAAAAAACAAACGATCCAAATAAAAATGGGCAGAAGACCTAAACAAACACTTCTCCCATGGAGACATACAAACAGCCAACAGATACATGAAAAAGTGCTCAACATCACTAGCAATTAGAGAAATTCAAATTAAAACCACAATGAAATACCACCTTACAACTGTTAGAGTGGCTATAATCAACAAGACAAGGAACAACAAATACTGGAGAGGCTGTGGAGAAAGAGGAACCCTCATACACTGCTGGTAGGCATGTAAACTGGTACAACCACTATGGAAGACAGTATGGAGATTCCGCAAAAAGACTAGGAATGGAATTGCCATATGACCCAGCAACCCCTCTCCTGGGTATACACCCAAAAAAACCTGAAAACCTTAATCTGCAAAGATATGTATACCCCAATGTTCATCACAGCACTGTTCACGGTGGCCAAGTCATGGAAACAACCAAAGTGTCCTCTGATAGATAACTGGATAAAGAAGTTGTGCTACATTTACACAACGGAATGCTACTCAACAGTAAGAAAATGATGAAATACAGCCATTTGTGACAACATGGATGGACCTGGAAAACATCTTATTAACTGATATAAGTCAGACTGAAGGAATCAAAATACATATGACCTCACTCATAGGTGGAATATAAAACTGAAAGTAATGAAACAAAAACTCAGGGACACAGTCAATAGTTTAGTGGTTACCTGAGGATAAGGGAGGAGGTGGGTGGGAAAGCTGGGGGAGGGGGCATCAAATATATGGTGATGGAAAGAGAGCTGATTCTGGGTGGTGAGCACATAATGCAGTACATAGACAATGTAATGTAGAATTGTACACCTGTAAAGAATGTAATTGTTATCAACCAATGTCACCCCAGTAAATTTAACAATAAAATAAAATAAAGAAGTTGGACTAGTCTGTCACCACCATGCTATAAGAAAGCTCAAGTTCATCTCATGGAGAGGCAAAAGGTGCAGCACCAGGCCAGCAGGCCCATGAGCACAGCTTTCCTAGACTTTCCAGCCCACCTACCAATGCGATGCTGCTGAATGCCCCCAGTTAATACCACATGAAGAAGGAAACTGCTCAAATGAGCCCGGAGTCTTGAAAAATCATAAATTGTTGTTGCCTTAAGCCACTAAGTTTGGGGATAATTTGTTATGTAGCAATAAATGACTAAAACACAGCACAAGGGCCATGGTTAAATAATCATTCTCTCCCAGTCTGCATCTGGGGCTGTGTTTTAAATCTCTTAATGTGAGAGGACTCTCTTAAACAGCCTACCAACGCAAATGAGAAAAGGAGAAGAAACCTTGCAGGCTGCCATTCTAGCCATGGCTCTAGTCCTCATGCACTGGCATTTCTGAAACACATTTCGGTATGATTCCACTTACTTGCTACATTTTGTCAAAGAAAGGTTTCTTCAATCAATCCATGTATAACTTCTTCATTTTGTACAAAAGACATAAGGCTCATATGTAGCTAAGCCTCCTAGGAATTGACATTCCATTCTTATGGGTGTTACTCCATCCTAGTTTTATCTAGGAGATGCAATTTTTCTTCAAGGTATGTCTTGGCAATCACAGCAAGAATTCCATTCTATTCCTCCAGAAATCACTTTCCCTAAGGTATAAACTCATGTTTAAATAACCGAATCATACAATTTGTAGGATTTGTTCCACCTTCATATGCAAGTTTTTTATCTATCAAATTTTTAGAATACCTTAACATTTTCTTTCTTAGCTCCAAAACAGTTTTGTTATGTCTCTATTTCTATATTTATTAACTTGCAAAAGTTCACTGTCACACTTGAAAAATGGCAAAAAGGTTATGAATTGCCTGTTACAATCTTTGCATAATTCTGCCCTTCACCTCATAGAACTTTCAGGTACAATCTACTTTGGTGGGGCATAACTTATTTATAAGAAGTAAATTTTGATTTGCAATCTCTATTGCATAACCTTACCCCATTGTAAATCCCTTGCAAACCAGAATGGAAAGAACCTTTCTAAATTAGGCACCATTTTGGCAACTACTTTAAGAAATGTTCTGATTCTTACAAAATAAAATTTATACCAACTAGTTTGTACATTCCCCTGAAATTTGAATACAAAAAGACCCAACAAAACAAAACCCCAAAATATATTAGCCTGTTTAAAAAGATTATTTTACAAATGACTGCTGTTTTTGTGTTACTACGTACTGTCCTGTTCCAAAGCTCACTTTGGAAACACTTTGAAGACAGGTTTATAAAGGCCATATGTGCTCAACATCAAGGCAGAGGGCAAGAATTTAGTCATGTTGTTGAAACCAAAGCCAACATTTTAGGAAAGGAATTAGGTTTGTTGAGCTAAGATGTATTTCTATCAGCATTTTGAAACAACCCTGGAACAGCAATACCACTCCCAGACTATAAGAATAAATGACAAGACAATACAAGAGTAAGGAGCGAAAAACCCCATGTGCCACGGATACATCCAAAGTGAAGATAGATTGTGTTACATGTCTGTCAGTTTAGAGAACCTTTTAGGTCTTGCAAATCTACCCTCATAGGGATAGAGCTTGGCTTATCCAGGATCTGTGAATGGGTCAGCTTGTGGAACACTCATTTTTCAGCCCCTACCATGTGCCAGGGTATATACATACATCATGTCAGTGAAGCCTCACAATAGTCCAGAGGGCTAGAAAACATTCAGAAATTAAGGGAACAGAAGCTCAGAGAGCTTAAATAATTTGCTCAAGTTCATTCACTCCTCTAATGAGATACCCTGGGATTTGAACTCTGATCTGATGACTCAGAGGCTCTTCCCTGTACACAGCAGAGTCTCTATGAAGCCAAGATCAAAGGCTGTTAACTTGTCTCTATACCCGCTACAGATCCTACTCCTCCCTTTGGTGTGCTGGGTGATGGAGATTAGATAGGAAAATGGGGATGGGTGAGGAAAAGTCCATCTGGCTATGAGCATATGGTGGATCTCACCCACTTCTATGTCTTAGCCCTACCCCTTATGAACATCTTTCCATACTGGACCTGGCATAATACCCAGCAATGCTCATGATCTTGGTTAAATTCAATCCATCACCAATAAGAATGATGATGAATGATAACAATAACAACAATAAAAATATTTTAATGAGCAATTTGCTACAGGATAGACACTGTCCTACACTTTCTATAACTGTGGACCCACTGGGAGCTCACAGCAACCTATTGAAAAACTACTATTAATTTTCTCACTTTTATAGTTGAAAAAACTAAGGCACAGAAATGTTAAGAAACTCATCCAAGATTATACAGCCCAGTAAATGTCAGAATTGAAAATCAAACTAAACCAGGCTGGATTTAGTAACTGTATTCTTAACTACTCCACCAGAGAACTGCTTGGGGCACTTGTTAAGAGAGGAGGGGAGTGGGAGAGGAGGGAGGGGGAGCTAAATATGTGGTGATGGAAGGAGTTGTATAACTGGAACCTATGTGATTTTTACTAACCAATGTAACCCTAATAAATTTAACAATATAAAAACAAACAAACAAACAAACAAAGGTCAGGAAAGCAAGATGACTCAGCAGGTTGAACACTCGCCTTGTAGCCCCAGGGTCCAAGGATTGAGTCAGTCCCAGCCCTGGCCCATGTGGACCCATATGCTGAGCTGGAGTGTGCTTCCCTCCACAGTTTGGTTCCCACCAAGGCAAGCTTCCCATGTTGGAAGCCCCTGATTTGGTTCTTGTCTGGGCCATGCCTCTCACGTGGGAGGACCCCGGTTCGGCTCTCACCGAGGCAAGCTTCCCAAGTGGGAGGCCCCCAGTTCAGCCCCAGCTCACAGGGGTGCGCCTCCCATGTGGGAGACCCCTTGCCTGTTGAAAACTAATGAGGAACAACTGTGGCAACTGTTCTGGGCCCTTCCCCTTCTCTCTATCTCTCTGACTCACCCTCTCTGTCAAAAACAATAAAATAAATATTTTTAAAAAATACTCTTCCCAGGGTCTTTCTCTGTAAAGTCTAATCTAGAAGGTTTGATGTTGGGACCAAGGTCCCTGAAAATTTTTAAGAGCCCCATGAGATTCTTACAATGATCAACACTTTACTTTTCTCTGCTGTCTCTCACTACTGAATAAACCCATCTAACATCACATGTAAACACTGTCAAAAAGCATAATTTTTGCAAAGGAAGAGTGAATCTATTTATGGGTACAGGAAAAATAACACCCCCATATCCCACCCCCAAGAAAACATTATTTTGTTCCTTCTCCCTCTAACACTCATACCTCAAAAGAAGATGGGGGGTGGGGATGTGTAGATGGAGGCAAGAGCTGAATTGCCCTTGGAGTTCCTGCTCTTTCTACTCATACAAGACTTCTTCATATATGAAAAAATGCTCCACTTCACTAGCAATTAGGGAGATGCAAATAAAAACCACAATGAGATACCATCTTACACCTGTTAGAATGGCTATGATCAACAAGACAAGGGATAACAAGTGCTGGAGAGGCTGTGGACAAAAAGGAACCCTCATACACTGCTGATGAGAATGTAAACTGGTACAACCACTATGGAAGGCTGTGTGGAGATTCCTCAAAAAATTACGAATGGAATTACCATATGACCCAGCCATCCCACTACTGGGCATCTACCCAAAAATCCTGAAAACCTTAATCTTTAAAGATGTTTGTACCCACATATTCATCGCAGCACTGTTCACAGTGGCCAGAACATGGAAACAACCAAAATGCCCTTCGATAGATGACTGGATAAAGAAGATGTGGTACATTTACACAATGGAATACTACTCAGTGATAAGAAATGATGAAATACAGTCATTTCTGGCAACATGGATGGACCTAGAGACTATCTTATTAAGTGAAATAAGTCAGACTGAAAGAATCCGGA
>PVKE010033096.1:0-18115 GCA_004027555.1 Craseonycteris thonglongyai
CTCTCTCTCTCTCTCTCTCTCTCTCTCTCTCTCTCTCTCTCTCTCTCTCTCTCTCTGTCAAAAACAATAAAATAAAATAATTATATACAAGGACTGTCCTGAAAATATCCAGTCATTGTCAACATAATGAGAATGGTTTCATGGCTGGATGCTCTAAACAGCCCTTGTATATTCAGTGTTAAAATGTGAACTGTAGAAATAACTCCTTTAAATGTCTGTTTTGAATTTGTTTGAAAGTGACACTGAAAGCCAAAGGGGCTATTCGAGCAGAAACAGCAAGACTACCGGTAATATTCAACAAATTTATACGGCTGACTATTCAACAGAAGATTCAAATTCAAGTGAATGTAGCCCTATCCAATGTAATGTTTGTAAATGTGCAAGACCTATATCTATATCAAGCAGTGATGATTGTGATTCAGTAGATACAGAATGGAATTGGGAAAAAAAAAAAAAAAAACTCCAAAAATAAAACCATTTACCTAAATTGCTGTTATGTATAAATGCTTTAGTTTTGCAAAGACTAGGAGCAAATATAGCTCTTTGTGTTTTGAAACAAGTGCCATGTGATGATTTTTTTTTTTTCTTTTAATGATAACCATAGAAACAAATAGATATTACACAAGTCAAAAGGTAAAGGACCAGAACTCAAAAAAGGACAAGGAATGGTTTACAGTACAAGTGATAAAATGAAAGCATGCATTTCATTATGTATCATAGTGTCATAATTACAAAAATCTAAAATAGATATGTACTGGTCAAAAAGAGCAATATTAGAGACACCAATTTTTCAAAAACTGCCTTGCAAACGTTTCTTGGCTTTATCACATTTTGTTCACTCTGTGGATAATGAAACTGTGTGTGGAGATGTCATCGATTTCAGATTAGGTTTAAAACATTCATATCAAAGGTAGACTTTTGCCAGTGTGGTTTCTGAGTAGAGGAGAAGGGAAGCCAAGGATTTACTGTACAGTATAAGAAAAGGAGCTAAGTTTTTAAGACTTGAAAAAGAAAAGAAAGAAAGGCATTGTGCAATCATGATGTGCCATCTCAGCAAAATGAACTTCAAATATCACTTTTCCAATGAGGTGATGCTTACAAGTTTTTTGCCCCAACATTTTTCAGGACATTTTTCAAAGTAGTTCTCCAGTTTTTCAAAATGAACTACATCCAACTAGAAACCTTTTTTCCTTAAGCTAATTAAAATTCCACTCTTACATGTGGACAAAGAATTTGGTCTGGACTCTGTTTAAAGTCCATGCCACCTGTAACCTGAGTGCCTCTTGCTGAAAGCCTCTTTCTCTGCATTTCTGCCTTTTCCAATCCTCAGGTGCTTTGGCAAGTAAAATCCGACGAAGGGATACTCTCGCTATCAAACTTGGCAACAGACCATCTAAGAAAGAATTAGAGGACAAAAACATCTTGCAGCGTACATCTGAAGAAGAGAGGCAGGAAATCCGACAACAAATTGGAACCAAGCTAGTCAGGTAATTGCCGAAACTTTAGTACAGCATTGACGAAGGCCTGCTTTTCTCCTTTCTGCACTTTCCTGCCCGAGGTCATTGTGAATCCCTTGCATCAAGGCACACCTAACCTATCTGGTCTTTTAAAGTTGGCCCCGGGTGGTCAAACCTGCCTTTTTGGTCCAGCTAGTTAGTGGCTTTGAGATCACCAATGGCTGATCCAATTGTTGACAAAGTTTTTCTATAAAGGACCAGTTAGTAAAATAGTTTAGACTTGACTGGCAAGAAGTCTCTTTTACAGCTACTCAACTGTGCTCTTGTAGCATGAAAACAGCCATGAGCAACACATAAACTAATGAGTGTGGCTCTGGTCCAATTAAATGTTATTCATCAAAACAGGTGGCAGGTCTAACTCATGGACTTCCTAGCATTCCTGTAATTTCCAGGAGGTTCAGCACTGTGGGCTATGAGACTGTAAAAACACTGGTTAGCATCAGTAGCCAGCTTCATCCAAGTCAAGTAATCATAGCCCCCATACCAAAAGGTCCCCCTTTTTAACTTCAAATAAAGGGTCATCTGACTTCACTTGCGTCCAGCCATTATAGGATTTCTACTTCTTACCACAAGTGACTTTGGAAGTCCATTTAACTGACACTTTTAATAGGAATGACAGCTGCGGCTCTCATTGTTTATTATCAGCTTAAGAGTATTTAAGTATAGTTAATTTGTTGACTTCTCTCATTCTGTATAAACAAGAGAGTGCGGAAATTGGGAGAAGGGAACGGTCTGGAATACCACAGCAGGATTTGGAGGTGGGAGCACATCCCTACCCTTGCTTGGAAATGGAAGACTTCTGGGACTGCGATAGACCTTTGGGGTTGATATGTGGGGGCTGGTGAGGGTTAAATGAGATGATGCACTGAGGACACTTTAGTGGCTGGACCACAGCAAGCAGTTAATCAAATTAAATGTTGACTATTAATTTAAATTATTATAGTCTCTTATACTAGTAGAACACTTAAAAATTAGCCCACTGTTAGCAACTTTATTTAAAAAAATAGGGCATATACGTAGATTGCTCTTGTTCTGTGTTTCTGCAGAACAACTTAACAATGTGTAAAAAAGAATTTCAAGGCAGTCTACTTCTTTACATGGTAATTCTATTTGGAAGCCTATACAAACAAGAAGGAGATAATCCAAAAGGTATGGGATTGGGGGGGGCGGGGCGCTATATTTTACAATGGTGTTTATTTTAGGCTATTTGTAGTATTGACAAAACAAACTATACTTCAAAAACAGGGAACTGATGAAGAACATTGTGAGAAGTTGATACCAGGAGATAACCACAGAGCAGTGGTTGTCTTAACTGCTTCATCAAGTATTGGATACTTAGAGGTATATCACAAGGAGGTGCTACTTGGGCTTCTGTGGGGATGGGTGGGTAGTGTGTTTTGGGGGTGGGGTGGGAGGGACTCCCCCCTTCCAGTTCTAACCATCTAACCAGAACAGCACCTTTTCTGTCTGTTTTGTAGGAAGATTCCACCCCAACCCCTCAAAGTCTTTAAGTACACACATAGGCCACAACTATAAAAAATTTTAACAGAGCAGGGTTTTTAGTGTTATAAATATGTAAATTTTACAGAAAAACTTTCCTACCAACATGACATACTTACACTGTCATTCAAAGATAAATCACCCACCATGCTGCCTTAGAGAAATCCATGACAAGTGAAAGAGACTGAATTATATATTGCACGATGGGTCACATGAAAAGCACAGACTTCCAAGTCGAGTGACCTGAGTATGAGTCCTGGCACCTGCAGTCACATTTCCTCATCTGTGAGGTGGGAACTGGCTGCTACCTTGGTGAATTGTTTTGAGGAATTCAAAGTAATGTAAGTTAGCACCTGGCACAGTACCTGGGGCTTTAAAAGTCTTGAGTGCTATGAATATGATCTAATCTTTATAATTACTTCTGTAATAAGTGCTTTAAAAGGTGTATAATCTATATATAACTGCTGTATTGGGGCAAAGAACCAAGCGCCTTTAATTCTCACTTGCAGAACAAGTCAAACGCCCAACTGTTTTAGGTACTGTTTTAATTATTTGAAAGATATCAATAGTTGGGAAGAGAAAGTCATTCTAGAGGAAGGAAACTCCAAAAACAAAGTAAGGATAATGTCTTTGGGGGATGACAGATCACAGATGCGTAGGACAGCATACCTGGGTACACAATGACACAAAATCTGGCTGGCATAGATGTTGACTGGGTTCTTTTGTGGATTGAATTACTTAAGTTGATTTCAGGGTAGTTCGATGAAGATTCAACTTGAACAAAAATTTAACAAGATATTTAAAATGTCATTGATTTCAGCTCTTCTAACCATTTCTGTCACAACCATAAAAAAATGTAGAACTGATAGTATGTATCTATGTTAAAAGTACCTTTCATATATATTATTTTAATGTGCACAAATTCAGCCCATATTCAGAGGAAGTTTTTGTCTGTGCTTAACAACAAATTAATAATGTAAACAAGACCAGTAATGAAGTTATAAAGGATTATTCGGACATTCAGCTATTATGTACAAATAGTTAGCTACTAATCACAAATGAGCCTGGCAGATGTTTTGAAGGCAGATGAGAAGGGCCTTATAGATCTCGAGACAACTATATATACTGGAAATTCATTTGAGGTCACAAAAGCACTATGACACTTAAAACACTATGTAGTGTAGATTGATCACCTCCTGAGTTGATATGAATTCGAGCAGCAGCCATTTTTTAGATCCTAATGACTGTATGTTAGTTAGGGAAAAGGGCTAAGCTGTCTGAACAGAGACTAAAAAGTACAGTGGCCCAAGCGGCTCCTCTCACATGTTTATTTCTTTTTCAGGGACCAGTCCAGAGGTGGGGGAAGGGGGGCTTGTCCAGCATGGATGGGGAGTTTTGCTCCTTATAGGCAGCCAGGCATCTGGGTGCCTTCTGTCTTGCTCTTCCCTCCCCATGGATGTTCTCATTTTCAGGATCCAAGCTGGATCACGTGACCACATTTAAGTGCCAGCCTGCAGAAGAAGGAAAGAGAGAAGGGCGCATATGTCCAGGCATTTTAAGGATAAAATGTGGAAATCACAAACATCTCTGCCACTCCTGTCCCATTGCAAGAACTTGCTCATACAGCCTCACCTCACTGCTCGGGGAGCAGGGGTCTATAGCTGGGAGGCTATAGCTAAAGCTCAGGAGGTTCTGTTTATGAAAGGAAGGAGGAAGAATAGATAATGGGGGATTGGGGCAGGGGGGTAGTTGGCAGTCTCAGTCACAATCGCTAGTGTCCAAACTATAGGAAAGGAGACTTTTATTTTGTGGGTTTAAAAATGGATTTTTGTTTCTCAAAATAGGAAAATATATAACTTTGTGGTTTTATTTTGTTGCCCCCCACTAAGGGTTTCTTGTTTGTAACCTGCAGTATATCCTTTTTGTCATCATAGGAGACTTAGCCAGAGGCCCACAACTGAAGAATTAGAACAAAGAAATATCCTAAAACGTGAGTATCTTGTACTAAACAGTGATTCCTTGTGTAACCATTAAGAGGCCTCCTCTAGAGACAATCCATTTATCAGTAGGACACCTTACTATATTAATTCACAAATGATAGAAATGGCCCGTTTATATCACATTTTTTTATGTCATCATTTATATAATTTAAAAAATAATTTCCAGAAGTTTGTATTTCACTTTATGGCTCTGAGCCTAATAGCCTCCAGACCAGAGTCATGGTTGTGACAGTTGTTTTTAAGAAATATGAAATATATTCCATGTATTCTTTCACCCAAATACTAAACAAAAGAAAATGCTCTAGTTTGCCTGCAAATGTTAATATGTGTCAAAAAAAGGGCAGAGAATACACAAAGAATTAAACATTCCTATATTATTATTAATAATACAGTTTCTTGCCAGGTTTAACAAATGACTCAATTTAAAACAGAATTATGGTGAAAGGAATTTTGCAATCCATTTCATTTTCCTTTGTTATAATATCTGTTTCCTCTTGAGTTATTTATAATTTCTCAGCACTTACAGCGTTCTTCATTCATTTTCTTAGTTTATTTTCCCATTCTGTTTGTCCCTCTTTTCTTTTTTTACTTTTCATTCACCTGTTGAGTCATATTAAAATTACTGAAGTTCATGTTAAAGTTATACAACTAATGGAAGCACAGTTTGTAATGCTACAGCCTATCAATGTGGTTACTAACCACAGTGAGTTAAGTAATGGATATTTTTAAATTGAGTCACTCATTTTATATATTATGAACCCAGTTTCAAAAGAGCTTTTAGTTTTATGAAATAACAAAGAGCAGGGGTGGGCAGAACTCCAGATAGTACTACGCTAGTAATGAACCACCAGGGTGTGGAAAATCTTTTTTCATCAGGTTTTGAGAGTCAAGTTGTCCTATCTGGATATCCCTGTTCTCCAATTAGAGTTGTTTTTCTTTCCTGAAAGAAAAAAGGATTTTAGTAGCACATTTATACTATGGTTGCTATTCCTTCAAGAACCCAACAATGAGAACTGAACAGTGAGAGGAATTGCCCATCTATCGGATATTTTTTCCTTGGAATATTTTGTTTGTTTGTTTTTTCTGTTTCTGAACATAACTGGAACCCAAGAGAGGACTTAAGTGACCATTCATATGTACAAGAGTCACGTTGGAGAGGGAAAAAGTTGTAGCTAGAAAAGAAAAAAATGTTTTAGCTTTCTAAAATAGGATCTAATTTTGACAACCAAGAGGCTCTTGGCTTTCAATAATTAGTTCCTGGAATATATTTGTTGAATTAACTTGTAGAGAAACTCAAATACATACCATAAGCTCCTAAAATAAGGTGACCAGATTTTAACATTGGTAAAGCGGGACACCATTGACAGGGGGGGTGGGGGGGGGGTGGAGTTCTTGATTAAAAATTTGGTCTATCTCTCGCCGTTCCCTAGTTTGTCGTGCATTCTTTCCAAAAATTGGGACTTTTTTAAAATGCCACGGGATGCGGGACAAATTGTTAAAAATCGGGACGTCTGGTCACCCTATCCTAAAACACACATTATTTCTTATTGGATGCCTGATGCAATACCTAGAAGAAAAGGAAGAGCAAATCCTTTTCCTACTCCCATGAGACAAGCCATGCTGTACCACATTGGTGTTTGGTTGAGGAACTGTTTCATAGATCTAGAAGCTTATCACGCGTTGATCTTAAGTGCTGGGCTGGCTTTTATACCCCATTTTCCTGGAGGTACAGGAGAGAGTGAAACGCCAAAGTCAACTTCTGATTTGACTTCAGCCCTTATGTACTTCCTTTTCAGTTTGTTTAAATGTACTTTTTCTGGAAACAAAAGGCACTTTTCCAGTCTGGAGAGGCAGATAACTGGCTTCTGATCCCCTGGCATAATACTGTATGGCAAGGAAAGCAGAAAAGAGAACTGGTGGAGGTGGTCCAGTGCATCCTGGGAACTGAATGGCAGTTTACAACACTTTAATCCACCCAGTTTGCCTCAGGGTTCTTTCACACAGATTGCTTTTGTTTGTTTGTATGTTTCATCACCAGTTTTTATTTAGAAGCAACATGATTGTCTATTGGAAGAAAAGTCTGGATGTGACATGGTATGGTTTTTAGAACACGTACTTTAACTAGGTCATCTTTTCTTGACAAATAAGGGAAATTATTCACAGCATTAAATGCTCAGCAGCCCTCAAACCCACGCACATCACTAGTTTAGTAAACACAAGCCAGATGGCAGTCAGTCAATGCTGATAGCTCATAACTTTAATTGGAGACCACAGGACACATTTTATTTCTTAGTATCATTCCCAAAACCACAACTTACTTGACTTCTTCCTATTTCTGTGCATCTAACATTTTAAAATACATACAATTATATTCAGCCATACATTTTAGAACCAGTTCCTTAAAATTATTAAAATAGAAATATTGGTGCTTGAAATGAGGCAACTGTTGCTTATCAGGAAAAGTGATATATATGAAACATTGTTTTCAGGACAAAGATAAAAGGAACGGATCCTCATACTATTTAGCTGTGACTGTAATTCCACCAACTGTATCTTTTATAGGGGAAAAAAAAAAGTGTTAGGCCATTGAGTTCTGCATGTATTTTTCCCCAACACTTTAAACCCCATTTTATCTGATTTGATGATTCAAGAATATAACACTCCTGTTGCTGGTATTTCAGTGCTGTCTTTTCTCCCCCTTTTTTTTAGCACATCCACAAAATGCTCTGGGCAGTGTTCTCTAGCAAGGCAGCTTTCCTGTAGTGCCCACCCTGTTATACTTCATGGCTTGCTTGTGTGTTTATGGCTAATGCTTCCTGTGGCTATTCTGAGATTTCCGCCCCTCTCTGCTCTGATGAGTTATTGAGGGTACTATTTGCCAATGAGCCCTTTCACTTCCCTCATGAATATTCCTCCAGTCTGTTTAAAGTGGCCAGAAAGGTTTATGTCCTACTTTATAATTTGCCCTCTAATTAATCCAAAAAGAAAAAATAACCAGTCCAAAAACTCAGTAAATTTTTTTAAACTAAGCTTAAGGTTTAATCTTGACTCTGTAAGAGATTTTATAATGACTGATATTCAGAAGAACAGTCATGTTGATTTTCCTTTAGCTGCTTTAGAAGCACAATTTCGAATATTGGAAATATAAGGAAGTTAGCTCCTGAAGTTTTAAAAAGGAATTCCCAAATGGTACAGTCCTGTTTATTTGACTCCCCTAACTGCAACTGCCTCCCCCACTTTTTTTTTAAACATTACTGGCTATCACCTAGTTGTTCAATGTGCTTAATAAGACAAAATTGTTTAATAGTCCCTTCAGAAAATGACATTTTGTGTATCTTGAAAATCGGAACATATGTTAGCTTTGAGTTGTATTAGATACCTGATATTTTGTCTTTTGACAGTACCATTAAAAATGTAGCATAAGGGGAAGCCGGGATGGCTCAGTGGGTTAAGCACTCGCTTTGCAGCCCTGGGGACCGAGGATCGAATCCCAGCCCTGGCCCGAGCAGACCCATATGCTGAACTGGGGAGTGTCCCCAGTTTAGTTCTCACCGGGGTGAGATCCCGGCCCAGTTCCTGCCCTGTGCAGCCCTGCACCCACCTGTGGAATGAAACTACCGTATGTGGAAAAACCAATGATGTACGACTATGGAGACTGTTCTAGGCCCTCCCCCTTCTCTCTGTCTCTGTCTCTGTATCTTTCTGTCAAAAACAATAAAAATAAATCTTAAAAATGTAGCATAATCACTATAAAGGAAAAATTGACTGAAATGTTTTAAAGATTGTACTTTTTTTGTTATTAATAACATCATCAAAAGCCTGACCTGGTAAAGCCCTAGTTTGAATAACATAAACCACAAGTTTTCTATTTTTCTATTACATATAATTTACAAACTACATTCTTTATCCAACTAGTATAAGGTCATTATTTGACCTTAAGAACATATTTTAAGGATATCAAATGATACCTCCAAAATTTTCATAGACAGGAATCTGAATTGTGACCAAGTTTGTTTGGCACTCATACGCACTTAATGACAACATACTAATTAGTTGTTTCTTGTTTCACAGGGTACTTACAGTTCTGTTCATTCTTTGTCCAAATAATCAATCTGATCATCCTTTATCTTAAGAATTAAATTTAGTATCTCAGAAGAACATACTAACTTTCCCCTATCCAGATAAGGGAAATCTGTAGAGATTGAGTGTGTTTACCTAACACATATAAATGTTGCAAATATTGCATATGCTGATATTTTATTTATGATAAGAAAATAATTAGTGATAAAAAGTCTATTTGAACTTTAAAAATAAATATAATTTTCTTTTCATAGAGGGGACATTTTTTTTTTCCTCCAGTTTGGTTGAGTTTTTATGGACTGTTTTTTTTTCCCTTCAATAGACTTCATAACAGCACTTTTTAAAAGATAACTTTTCATAAGCAATGGTACCCAAGGAGTAAAATTTGTGCTCACTTATCAAACAAATGATGAGCTACAGGAAACAAAAGAGTGAAGTTAATCAAATAAGCAACCATTAAAACCTGAAGTGGTGTTTATTTCTTTTAAAATTCTGTACATTCTTCTCTTAGTCCCATCTGTTCAACAGCATTTATTTAGATTGGCCATTAAATTGTACTACTTGGTGAATTTAGAAAGTCAGGGTCACAGGACATAAATCATCTCCATCAACAGTATTAGGAATGTCCAAAGAAATGATTACTTTCTGCTTCTATAGAAAGCAACTCAGACATGCATCACATGTTCTTTTTTATGTGTCTCAGATTTTCGCAGGTTGGCCAAATCCAGAAGTAAACTTTTATCTGAATTCTGATAAGCTGTGCTTACAAGCCCATGGGATGATCAACAATGAAAGGCTTTCACCAGAATATGGGCACTCTTGTGGCTTTTTTAAGAATAGAAGAAGTCAATTAATAATTAATAAATAAGCCAGTCCTATAAGAAAAATGATAATAATATATATATAAATAAATTAATGATTGATCTTTCTGCAAAATCTTTTGACAGTTTTATAAATGTTGGTGGGGTGTTTGATCTGTATCTGTTAGTCAACTAACAGTGGCCTGATCTACTTTTCTGATTATAAAATCATTTGTAGTAACTATCTTCATGCTTCCCCTCCATTAATAAACAGAAAAGAATGAAGAAGAAGAACAGGAAGCAAAAATGGAACTTAAACGCAGACTCAGCAGAAAGGTGAGGAAATTGTGACTGTTGATTATCTTTTGTGTTTTGAAATACATTTCATTTTTTCAAAGCAAATCAGCTCTCTATAAGTAAATCTGACATTTAGGAATAATTATTTCTGTTTGTCTACTAACTGATCAGAGACATTAAACTCAATGTAATACATACAATGTAAATTATGTTTATATTTATTAATTGTATACTCGTATGTTAATGTTGATGTTAACAATCAGAGTTTTAAAATGCATTTAATGATTATGAAAATAGCATAACCTATGTGAAAGTATTTTTAGTTAGGCATTCTCTGGTTGGATTTTAGTTGTTTAATTTGTTATTCTTTCCAGGTAAGGTTTCAAGAGCTCCTTTCCCGCTGCCATTTTGATGACATCCTCTGAAAAACATTTTTAATGCAAAAGGGAACAAATAAAAATCACACAAACTTCTTCCATTCACAAATAACCATTACTAATATTTCAATGTTTAGTTTTTTTTTAAGTTCACACTTTCCGTGTAGTCTTGGAACTATTAAATAAATATTTTATTACTTATCTGAGCTGGGTGAGTAATTTTTTAAGTGATCTTGATCATCCAGTCTGCCTACTGTTATGCTACGCAAATTGCCAAGAAGCTTACCTCAGACAATTGTTTCCACCCACTTTTGAAAATACAGATCTGATCCTAGGACTATCTCTTATTCTGTGTTAAAATAATAATAATCTTTGGGGGAAATTAAGCACTATCAGAGTTTATATTTCATTATAAATTCTTGTCCAGTAATTCCTACGGTATACCTTTCACACCTGGATAAGGCAAGATGAGTTAAGTATGATATCTGCAGTGAAGTGTGTGACCTAATCCATATTTAGCTGGGCTGGCTGGAGTGTCCACAGCAAAAGCATTCTAAAGCCGGTAGAAGAAACACTCTATAGCCATGGAAAAGTTAGTATTTTGAGCTTTTGTTTTTGATTTTTAGTGGGGGAGGGGGGAAAGAAGACCCATAATTCATCCTTTTATTTTCTCAATGATCCTAAATATTAAATAATGCTCAATCTGAAAAGACTCTGTAAACTGGATTTCTAGAGATGGCTCATCAAGCCTTCAGTGGCTGTTCAGCTTCCAAGCTAAGAAGTAGCCCCACCTCATTGCCCCAGGCTCACCCCTGCCATGCCTGTGTATAGTCTTTTCTCAATCTGATGGGGCCATTTCCAGAGATGACTGAGCCTCTCCTTACCTACTGCCCCGTTCGCCTCCTCTGTGCAGAGCTCCATGCAATAGACGCAGAACAGCTCGTAGCCCTAATCGCTATCCTGTGACGGGCACAGTCCTGAAGACCAAGACTGAATGGAGAGTTTTGACCTGTGTGGCCATCAGTCACTTTCCTTATGGGCAGTCCCAAACCAAGGGCTTCTCTACTTTCTTAATCCTACCTGCCCTGGAGAGGCCTTAAGAAGCTAGCAATATAGATAAGACAGTAACTGAGAGCGCAGCAGAACCATTTAGATTATTCCTTTTTTTTGGTCCATTGCCTACCAGGACTTGATAAAGCTAGAAGGAACTGCAGTAGCCATATCCCAGCTCAAGTGGGCTCAGGGTGTAGACCCCAAGCCTTCTAAGAGTCTTTAAACACTTTAAATGTTAGAACATTGGCTTAGTTCAAACCTCTGGTTTTACTCAAGAGGAAACTGATGCCCAGGAAAGGGTGTATATTGACCACAAAAACATTTTTTGTGTGTGATTGTGCTTAATTTCCCCCAAAATTGAGCCTGTGCAAATAAGGAACACCTCCAAAGAGAACCACTTAGACAGTGGATAGTTTGGTTATATACAAAGTACATATATGGAGAGAAAAGATACTGAAAATGGACCCATGGGTAAAACAGGGGCTTGGGTCTACTTGTCTGACCTTACCATGACACCTCCCAACTGAGAAAGGCCACAAGAGCATGAACCAATCACTAACAAAGAGTGGTGATGCCCATCAAGCTGGGGGCCATGTTAAATGTCTTTCAGAACCATCTCGGTCTTCTTCTTGGGCTTGAAAAAGGACCAAGAAAGGAAAGCAGATACACACAGGGCTGGGTAGATTCAATGTAACTATAAATTTGAACTCAACACAGAACACAGGAGGAATCCACATTAGAAAGGCTTTAAAGGTTGCAGCTGATTTTAAGTAGTTAGGGTCCCCCTGAAGGACAGTTTGCCAGCAAATGCCCCCTCCTAGATCCTGCATATCAGCTTTTCTAGCTGAAGGTAAATGTCATAGCTGGGTCGGGGTCCTTAGCCTCTCCTGGAAGACCTCTGTAAGCATACCTTTCACAGCTTCATTTCTTTATCATTTCTGAATACACAGGTTTAATAAAACAGGAACTGAGATGTTTTATTCTCATTTCTAAAAGTTGTAGGGATTTTGTCTTGATGATTCAGTCCCCAAACCAGCTGTCCTATATCTGAATTTCTGTTGTCAGTATTGCCTCACATGCCCTGTGTCAAGGATGACAGCTACCTTTATCACACCTGGCAAGTTGGGGAAAACAGCATAACACAAAAGACTGTGACCTATCTAACAATGATGATTTTTATAGTCTCAAAATTAGGGCACACTGCTTTCTAGTTCTCATTAGAACCTCCCAAGATGCTGTTGCCTTTTCTTTTTCTTTTTTTCTTTTTTTTTTTTAATACCTGGAAGTGACCTTATTTAACCGTAACTTTGAAGTTGTCTATAGAAAACTTGCCACCATGAGGCTGTCAGTGGTTTACTGAATTCGTCGTTTTGTTCCTGTTCACCTATAGTTGAGCCTGAGACCCACAGTGGCAGAGCTACAAGCGCGAAGGATCCTACGGTTTAACGAGTATGTGGAAGTCACCGACTCTCCTGACTACGATCGCCGGGCTGACAAACCCTGGGCCAGGTTGACACCTGCAGACAAGGCAAGAACTCCAGTGGCTTTAGCCATGGCTTCATTTATTTGTGATTTGATTGCCTTTCTAAAAGCTCCAGGACTCACTTTTCCCCACTCTGTCACCCAGGGAGTCTAGATATTACCAAATAGCCCAATAATTGTTTGTCTTTGATTATTTAAGCCATTTATGTGATAGATTCAGTAATACCACTGTAGTTGTCTCAATAAAGTCACAGATAAAAACTAGTTACCATGTGACCTGCCTGCATTCAAACATCAATATGAGGAGGGGATCAGAGCAGGGCTTTCCACAGCCACGATTTATCCTTACTCTTAGAAAATATCATTTATATCCAGTTATGTTAACATATCCAGGGATGTGTTAACAGTGGGAAAGGTATTATTGATCTGTGTCAAGGCCGACACACATTTTTCTATAAATGGCCAGAGAGTAAATATTTTAGACTTTGTGGGCTGTGGAATTGTAGCTGCAGTGACTCAACTCTGCTACTGTAGTATGAAAGCAGCCATAGACAGTATGTAAGTAAATGGACATATATGTGTTCCAATAAAACTTTAGAAACACAGATGGTGGGTCATGGTTTACCACCCCCTATATCATGGCTTTCAGTTCAGAAAAACTAAAATATGTGGAGGGTTCCACTATGGAGAAAGACTTAATTATTTTATGAGTTCTCTCCTTCCATAGTCAAAGAATTTTGCCAACCATTTGTTTTTAAATTCTTCACTTTAGGATCCCAAAAAGTGATTTTTAATTTTTGTCTGTAAACCAACTTTGGTATTGAATAAACTCATGCATGCCTGAATTAGGTATTTAATTACACCTGTGCTGACGCTTTTTAATAGGAGGCTTCATTCTATAAAGCACCTACTATGTGTCAAGCACATTATCTTTCCCTTGTTTATGTGTTCTTCAGTTTCTTTTGTTAACGCCCTGTGATTTTTCAATGCACAGGTCTTTCACCTTCTTGGTTAAATCTATTCCTAGGCATATTAATCTTTTTGGTGCAATTGTAAGTGGGAATATTTTCTTAATTTCTCTTTCTGATAGTTTGTTATTAGTATACAAAAATACAACAGATTTTGGTATATTGATCTTGTATCTTACCACTTGAGTGAATTTGTGTATTCTAACAGTTTTTTTTGGTGGAGTTTAAGGATACAATATTATTGTATCTGAAAATAGCAACAGGTTTACTTCTTTCTTTCCAATTTGGCTGCCTTTTATTTCTTTTTTGTCTTCACTGATGCCTTCACCAGCAGTGTGAGCCTTGGTGAGTTACTAGCCTCCATTTCTTGACAAGAGAATGGCCAGGTCACATTGCAGATAAACATGTGGGATATGCCTGTAAATATTGAACTGGCTGTCTCGGAAAAAGTGTACATATATGTGCCTGGTCTTAAGTGAATTGTAAATGTCACTGACAGCACATAAATTATAATACCGTAAATATAAACTATACAGTCTGCTTTTTTGTAGATTCTGTATCCCAGTTAATTCTCAAAGAATGCTTTCATTGATTTTTGCCAGACTCTCAGATTGGCAGCTAATCTACTACTGAGAATAAGGACTTGGCCTAATTTGTCTTTGAGTCTTCTCCAGTGACATTTTCTGCTTGCCGATATAGACTCTCTATAAATAAAAATGAAAGGATTGTTAGTCATAGTCACAGACTAAAATTTAATTCATTTTTTTGTTAAGATTTATTTTATTGTTTTGAGAGAAGGTGAGAGACAGACAGAGAGATGGGGAAGGGCCCAGAGCAGTCAACATAGTTGTATATCATTAGTGTTTGACATAGTTTTATTCTACACCGGTGGATGTGGGGCTTCATGGGGCAGGAACCGAACCTGGGGGCCTCCCATGTGGGAGGTGGCTCTGCACTTCAGCATGTGGGTTTTGCTCAGGCCCAGGCCAGGATTTGATCCCTAGACCTCATTGTTGCAAGCCAAGTGTTCAACCTGTTGAGCTGTCCTGGCAATCCTCATTTTTTAAAAGCCTCACAATAATGACATTTTACTAAATACTTACAGTGTACGAAGCACTTTCAAAAATGCTCTTAAATGATTCTCATAATATTGTGGGGAATTTTCACCCCCATTTTCCAAATGGGAAAACAGGTTTTGGAGCAAAGTGACTCACTGAGGCTCACTGTTGGTGAAGGCATAGGTGAAGACTAGAATCTTTAACTTCTGCCTCTACTTTTAAAGTGGACTACTTTCAAAGAAGAGATTTTGATAAATGTTACTTGGTCATTAGTATAAAGCAAACTTCTCCAACCTGCGGCCCAACAAAATTTGTAAGCTTTCTCAAGACTCTATGAGATTATTTTTTCAATTTTTTATTTCTTTATTTTTTTTTAGCTCATACATACATCATTAGTGTTAGTGTATTTTATGTGTGGCCCAAGACAATTACTCTTCCAATGTGGCCCAGGAAAGCCAACAGGTTGCACACCTCTGGTATAAAGCATCTTTGCTATTTCAACTCCTGGTTCTAAGTACCAATTTTCACAGCAATTAAAACAACACATAGTCATTGGTGATTATACTTATGTGATGATATATATATAGTCTTATTACAGAGGACTCAGGCCACAAACATCTCTCTGCTTGCTTCATCTCTTCTAAAAATCAGTAACAAGAATTAGTGCCAGTTTCCAGGGATAGGCTTCCCATAGAAACTACAGGGACTGAGGAATAGATTTGAAGAGATGAGGCAATCTGTGTCAACAGGATTTAAGTATAACATGGAAAGGAGCATTGAGAGAAAAGCTTATATATTGCAGAGTGACGGTTAATAATAGGAGAAAGCCAGAGAGAGACCTCAGGGTTTTCCTCTGCCTCTTTCCTTTTCTATTAATCCTTTTCCCTGCACAAAGTAGATTTTCTTATCTCGAAGTGAAGTAATTCTTGTGGTTTGTAATGGCATTCTGTGTTTTGACTGAAGAATCCATCTTTCAAAGAGATGAAACTGTTTTCATTAGCATTTTTTAATTTACATGAGGAAGCTATTCTTTCAAGAAAAATTAGGAAATAAAGATAAGCACAAAGTTGACACCAAAAACTATCCATGATCCAGCCACCATTGTTAATCAATAATGGATGTTAACATTTTATAAGTATCTCAGCTTTTCAGCCTGAAGGACGTAAGAATCTCTTCAAACCCCAATACTTATATGACATGGATTACATGTTCATGAAATAGGAATAGGAATAGCATTCTAGTTGATATTTTCTTTGAATGGCTTTAGGTACTGTGCTGAAATTTTTAATTCTAGCATTCTTAAGTTTTAATATTAAAGAATGAATGACAGCTGCCTTCTCAGAGCTCTGTGGCAGCTACTCAGAGCCATGTTGCTGTGCATGGTATTAAATGCAGAACTTTAGCAGGAAAATGATCTAGTTTCTCAGAAAATTGTATGGCCTGCACTGTCCTTGCTGTCATCTAAGATGGGAGATGTGTGTGACTCATCACTCCGGCTCCAGGATGAGTTTAACAAAGGCCCTTCTTCCTTTTTTCAAAGAAGGAAATCTATTCTGGGTTTAGTTTGGCTACAGCATATTACATTTATCATACCTCTGCCCAGTAGAGTTTAAGAATCCCTTTCTCAGGGATAGCTCAGCAGTTGAGCGCTTGCCTTGCAATTGCCAAAGTCCCGGGTTTGATTCCCAGACCTGGCCCATGCAAACCCATATGCTGAACTGCAGTGCAACTAGTAACCGCGGGGATGGCTCAGCCACGAAGGCTCTTGCCTCCCCTGTGAAAGGCCCCCAGTTCGGTTCCCGCTCCACACAGTGGTCCACTAGTGTGGAAGGAAACTATGTTACAATGATGGAACTATGGAGTTGGGTCCTCCCTCTTCTCTCTCTCTTTCTTACCTTCTCTCCTTCACTCAAACAATAAAATAAATGTTAAGAAAAAAAAAAGAATCCCTTTCTTCAAGACGTTTCTTAAAAAAAGGTCTGCTTCTTTGACGTGAAATATGTGACCTAAAAGTAACAATTCTGCTTATCTATTTTTTCCTATTTAGGCAGCAATAAGAAAAGAACTAAATGAGTTTAAAAGCACAGAAATGGAAGTTCACGAAGAGAGTCGACAGTTTACAAGGTAGGTAGACTAAATCCAGTTTAGCATGTTAAAAATGATTAAGATGGCAGATTTTATGTTACATGTATTTTAACATAATTTAAAAAACCTTTTTAAATACAGTTTAGAAGTGACCACAGTGTGGTGGTTAGCAGAGGGGAAGTAGAGCAGAGGAAAGATAAAGGGGACAAAGGGTGTCACATATATGGTGACTGGAAGGAGACTAGACTTGGGTAGTGAGCATACAATGCAAATACACAGATGATGTATTATCAAATTATACACTTGAAACATATAATTTTATTAACCAATGTCACCCAATAAATTTAATTTTTAAAAATACAGTTTAGCATAACACTATCTAATGAATATTTCTAAAATTGTCTTCTTTTTTTTTTTTTTTTCTTTTAAAGAAGTCTGAAACATTCTAAAGGACTCTGTTCTGGTTTCTTTCTTTCTTAGTTTTATTTTCTAGGCCAGAAGACAAGTACTGGTATGATTTATTCTGCTCTTAAAGAGATTCAGTTGAAGTTTTATGCCCAGAACAGATGCTGATGAGAGCCAGTGTGGGCACATATGTGTCTGCTTTGGGCCAACAGTAGATATAGCTTAGGATAGAAACTCAATTTTCAGAAAACATAACTTAAAATAGAAATCCCTATTTTACTGTTGCCACAGAAGATCATTATTGTCCTACCATTTTTCCTCCCAGCACTTTTCAGTTTCACTGGCTGCTAAAACCAGAAGATCCCTGTGTGATTATCATAGTCTGAACCCCCGCACTTCATAGGTACTCTGTAGATTTATGTGCTTTGCCTTATATAACAGGTGTGTTTCTAGAAATTTGCATGCCAATCAAATCTTTAAAAATTGAGTTGTT
>PVKE010033097.1:0-18112 GCA_004027555.1 Craseonycteris thonglongyai
TCTGACTTATTTCGCTTAATAAGATGGTCTCTAGGTCCATCCATGTTGCCAGAAATGACTGTATTTCATCATTTCTCATCGCTGAGTAGTATTCCATTGTGTAAATGTACCACATCTTCTTTATCCAGTCATCTATCGAAGGGCATTTTGGTTGTTTCCATGTTCTGGCCACTGTGACCAGTGCTGCGATGATTCGGTGCTCTCTCTTCCCTTTCTTCAGAGTTGAACTATTTAACATGATGTTTAAAGACATGCCTGGCTGCCTAGTGGAGATTCAGAATTACTATGGTAATGTGGCCTGTTTCTCCAAATTAGGACATCGTTCTCTTTCTTTCTCTCTCTCTCTTTCTTTCTCTCTCTCTCTTTCTTTCTCTCTTCTTTCTTTTTTTTTTTTTCTTTCTTTCTTTCTTTCTTTCTCTCTTTCTTTCTTTTCTTTCTTTCTTATATTTGAGTGCCTACTCTGAATGGTTGACTGAAATTGTGAGATATCTTAGCAGTCAGCCTTCCAAGTTCAGATTTATGGTGTGCTCATGGGTCAATACAGATCCCCCCCCCTATCTACTTTCAGTTCAAGAGATAATAATTTTTAATGCCATACCATATGCCAAGCTCTGCGCTAGGCACTTTTCATGAAGCTTACAACCTCAGTAATAATTACAACTTTAACAATGACCATTTTTATACCATACACTGTACAAAGCAATTTTCCCATTTCTTTCTTATAATATTCATTCATTCATTCATTCATTCATTCATTCATTCAATAATTATTCACTGAGCACCTGTTCTGAGTGTTTAGGCACTGGAGATAACACAGTCACATTTGGATAGGTTTCAGCTGAGCAGGTCATGAAATAATGACAAGTAAACCTAGAATTTCAACTATGTGAAGTGCTAGGAATGTGAGGTGTATGGTATTAGGGGGATTTGACCTAGTCACAGATGTCATGAAGGTTTCAAAATGAGTAGGGCACAAGAGAGGAGGAATGAGCATTCCAGACAGAGCAAATAGCATGTGCAGTGGACATGTCTGGGCAGGGTGCATATGAGGTCAGATACGAGAGCCTGAAGAATTCCAGTGTGGCTGGAGCCATGAAATTAAGGATACAATATAAAACAGGAGGTGTTCACTACAGACAGTGTGCTTGCAGAGCTCTGTGATGGAGAGACCACAGCTGGTGGGCAAGCAGCAAGGAACCTCCTCATAAGTGCTTCTTGAGTGGATAAAAGTATTGTTTTTGAAGAAGGACCTTGAAGGATGGGTAGCCTTTCTATAAGTGGAGGGGAATAAGGCAGAAAGAAGAGTAGAGACTTTCACAGCATGGTGTGTCTCGGAGGGATGGCAGGTATCTGTTTTGGCTTTTCTTTAAGGTAGCTATTATAGAAGTAGTAATAGAAGATAAAGATGTTAAGGTGGAGAATTGACTTCATTCTTTGGGAGCAGTACATTTTTGAACCTTTGCTGAAGAATACAGAAAGTTCAATTTTATTAACATCAAAAGTTCAAATTCAGGGGAAGCTGGGATGGCTCATTGGGTTACGCTCTCACTTTGCAGCCCCAGAGACCGAGGATTGAATCCCGGCTCCGGCCCAGGTAGACCCATATGCTGAACTGGGGTGTGCCCCCAGTTCGGTTCTTGCTGAGGCCTATTTGGGAGGCTCCTGGCCCAGTTCCTGCCCTGTGCAGCCCCGTGCCCACCTGTGGAGTGAAACTATATGGAAAATGAATGCTGTCAACTATGGAGACTGCTCTGGGCCCTCCCCCTTCTCTCTGTCTCTCTCAGTCTGTCTCTCTCTCTGTAAAAAAAAACAATAAAAATAAATCTTTAAAAAAAATTCAAATTCAAATAATAATAAGATACTATATTTTATCCATCAGAGTAAAGATTATTTTAATTAAAATACTTAGTGTTGGTGAAAGTGTGGGGAAATAGACTCATAAATTCATGGTAAAAATATAAATTGGAATGACCTTTGTGGAAGACAGTTTGGTAATGAAAGTCTTCAAAACGTGTATACCTATTACAGCCGTTCAACTTAAAGAAACTGATCCTATAACATTGCCAAAATATTAATCTGATAGATGGTCATTGTAGTATTATTTATCATAGTGAGACATTTGAAACATTTTTATATGTTCAGCAATGAACTGCTTAAATTAAATTATGGTATGGAGGATAAACAGTCATTAAAAATCACATTATAGGAGAAGAAAAGACTGTTTAATTAAATGGGAAAATGCCATATTCTATAAATACATGGAAAAGCAGATTATAATAATTAGTCAAGAAATATTTATTGAGTTTCTACTATGTTTAGGAAAGTGTATTATATACTAGGGACTGTGTAAATATAATAGGTAGACCCTAAATTCTGGAAGGTTATATAAAATGGGGATGGAAGGTGAACATCCTGAAGGTTTTACCCAGTAGTGCGTGTGGTAGGGTATACACTCTAGAAGACTATGTATATCCAGTGTGGTGTGGGCTTTTCTGGGCATTGAGAATGAGCATAGGATGCGCACATGTTTGTAAAAATGAATATATTGTGAAGATACAAGCATTTGGAAAAGGTTGGTCTGTAGACACCAAAGCAGTAAGTTATGTCTGAACAAAGGTAGTACAGATGAGTTAAGTGTTCTGTATGCTCTTTATAATTTCCAATTTTACACAATTACTAGATATTCTAGTACTCTTAAAATAAAGATAAATATTTATGAAAAAGAGACTTGGAGGTCTTAGGGAAAAAATTTGCTAAATTTTTGTGAACTCCATTTTCATCGGCTAATAGCACTTCTCTTTAAATTGGTTCCTCTGCTTCAAAAGGCCAACACCAATAAATTAAAATTAACAAAAATACATACCCCCCACCAGAGAAATACCCCACCTCTTCACAGAGAAGCATTTATTTTGAAAGCCTTCCCTTACAAAGGCAAATTCCCTTGAAAACCTTATAGAAAACTGATGAAAAGCACAGTACTGCTTATTGAATTTATTTTGTGCCTGCTGACTTGTTTCTCTTAAGCCCAGTCAGATTACTGTGCATTTCTGAATATGTCAGTACACAGTCTTTATAAGTTTGAGTAAGAAAAGAGACTAAAAATATTTAACCAAGGAATGGCCTTGCCTGACCTGAGCCCGGGGCCGATAGATAACACTGGTCTATTTAGGCTGGGTCTAGAAGGAGTTGTGGGGGACAGTCACCAGGGTCACTCAGAGAAGACTCTTTCTCCTTTCTCCTTTCCTTGCCTGTTCTCAGTTTGTTGCATTTCTCCAACTCAATTTCAGTCCCTTTCTACCACTTGTATGGAATAGTGTGTGCACTTGCATCATGCTAGCCTCGCTCTCCCTGTCCTTGGCTTTACTCAACAGGCCTATGCTTTCATGCCTGTCAGGCCCTAGCTGGCATCCCCAATGGCCAGAAGGGGTGTTGGCTCCTGATCTAGAAGAGAGGCTCACCAGCAATTAGTAATAGGAAATTCAGAATTCACCCACCTCTGGTATTGTCATTTGGGGCAATTTAGAATTTACTTGCACCAAATTGATAGGGAGCCAGAAAATGAACTTACATAGTTCTGTTTTCACTATACAGCTGTGATGTGGGTGGGGAGGTCGTGATGACCACACCATTATACACACTGGGCTTCCCTGCTAGGTCTCCTTTCTGCTCTTCTTGCAAAAATAAATAAATAAATAAATAAATAAATAAATAAAATCGAAAGATTCTCTAAGTGGGGACATTGATTTAAGCCTGCTTCAATAAAAAAGAGGCTTTTAATCTGTATGGCTAAATTTCTTAGCTTGAGGGTAGAATATATATATGTGTATATATATAAATATATATACACTATAATATAATATAATTTAATATATATAAAATATTGTTATATCATATATATATAACAATATTTTACACATAAATATATTGTAATATATGTGCAATATATTGTTATACATTATATATAATCAATACTATATATATTAATTTCTTCCATTCTTTTGATAAGGTGATGTGAGGATGAGCTAATGCTAGTATTTGAGCCAGAGAAGATTAGGACATTTATTTTTTCTCCAATTATATTCTCTGTCGTTTCTCTACAACTCTCATGTACGTTAAGAAATGAAAGAAATTGTATCTTTGGGTATTTGTTTGTACAGTATTATAAAGCTGGAAGCCTTATGTCAAAAAAGAAATTATTCCTTCAGGCATAAGTGTGAGTAGATTAACCTATTTTTTGTTGTTGCAATACTAATAGTTTTCCTAGCCAAAATAGCCTATGTGTCAATGAGTTATAATCCAAGTCACAAAAATACATATATAATTTGGTAAAAACATCAGGTATAAGAATGAGTTTACTGACTGTCCTGCTTTGGTATTGGACCTCTCTCCCTTAGTCATAATCCCTTACCTTAAATATGCTCCTCTACAGGCAACCTGCTTTTGTCAAATATCTTGTATGTGGGAGTTTAAACAGACTCTGGCTTGTTGACAGACCTCAAACATTTTTTGATGACAGTGACAGATTCACCATCCCTGTCTGCCACCAATAGTGGGTCTCAGGTGCTTTCCAGAGTGAATTAGAACTGTCACACATACTCCTGTCTCTCCCCATACCTCACCAGCACATACCACTACTTCCTCATTCTTTTACCTTCTCACACACATTGGGAAAAGGAAGGAGAGGACTCTTTGAGGTGGCTACTTTCTTGAAGGAAAAGACAAAGAACTATGTCACAGAGACTCCATAGTATTAATATAATTGTGGAACACTACTCTGTAAAGGTGACCCTCCTATACTTCCTTCTGAATTCAGGGATAGTCTCATCTGAGAAACAAAGAGAAAGGTTTCTGAAATCTGAACAGGTGGACTTCTAGGGCTGAAGTTCACTTACCTCCCACACTTCCCTCTTAGAGACTGACATCACAGAGGATTTTAATTTTAATTTGCATAAAGATAGATCTCAAATATTCAACAAAGACTTCATAAAAATCTGCATTGTCATTATGTCTTCTCAAGTTTTTTTCTGTATGCCAGGACTGCAGATAATAAAGAAGGAATGGGAATGTTGAAAGAACCATTGGAGCAAAAGGATTTCAGCATTCTTTAGGACTGAATTCCCTTACTGTCTTTTCTCTCCATTTAATACCACAAGCCTTTCTCTGTGTTCTAAAGTCTAATGAAAATGAACATTATTTAATTCAGGAGGTACTTTTTGAATACCTAGTACATGCAGGCAACTTCTAGGTGGTACATATTCAGGGATGAATAGATAGGTCTCAGTTCTAATGGAGAGTACATGTCCAAATATTAAGGATGGTCAGATAATAAACACATCAATAATTTCAGGTAGTAATAAGTTCTAAAAAGAAAATAAAATGACAATTTTTAGTGCAGAGTGACTTGGAGAAGAAATAGTTTAGATGGTATTGGTGAAGACATTACTGAGGAAGTAGGGTTTGAACCGAGATTAAATGACAAGAGGTATATATATGAAGGTTTATGGTAGATGCACCCTAGAAGAGTTAACAGCGAGGAAAGGGCTCTGATGTGGAACTGTAGAGAAGAAAGAAGGCAAATAGTAAACAAAGAATAATTGGTAGGAATTGAGTCAGAAACAAAAGACAGCACCAGGTCATGTACAAGTATATCCTTATAGAACATGGAGAACATGGTAAAAACTTGGGATTTAATTCTACATGTAATAAGAAGCCATTGAAAGTTATAAGCAGAGCCAATATGATCTGACAATATTAAAAATAACAAGTGTGAGACTTTTACTTCTAGCCATTAGGCAATAAAGCTATCTAGAATTATCCTCCCACCGTAAATAACTAGAAAAATGTAAAGGAAAAAAAAGAAAAGAGCTAATGTTAGACATTGGACAACAAACAGCATAGGACTGTTCTTTCTGAGAAAAGAAAATAAGGTTCTCCTAAGCTATTTACCTAGAAATTTTTCTAAGACTGAGGCACAGGGAGAAGCAACCCAAGCTGAGGTTCATCACCCTCACTGAGTCAAGGAAACAGAGATCAGACTTTTGGGGGACTGAGTAAGATTTTTGTGGGACAAACTATCCAGAATGCAAAAGAGCTGCAGAAATATGCTTATGGTTTCTCTTGAGTCTTTATCCAAATATCAAAATATCTTTGTGAAATTCCACGAAACTGGACAAGAACAATTCTGAAAGAGTTATTATCAGGGAGTGGTAAGAAGGACAATTCTCAGAACTCCCACAGGGACAGGGACCATTCTACTTTTCTTGAGCCAGAGTGGAAAGACTTCATTAAATACATGGAGCATTCAATAGAGATTTCAGAAGGGTCATGCTCTACAGTAGGGTTAAATTAGTGCTAAAATAAAGGTTATTCAAGAATGCCATAAAAAGTAACAAACTAACCTGGAAGTAACTTCTTGCTAGAAGAAGCCTACATTTTTAAAAGAATTAAAAATATTATTACATATACAGAATATCTCTTCTGTCTCTCTCTCAAACACACACACAGCAGGAAAATATGACTTATAAGCTGACAAACAACAACAAAATGGCAGAAAAAAAAATGCAGAAATAACAAAGATGTTCAAATATAAGTAAAGAGTACTAAAAGAGCTATTATAAATATGTTCAAGGATGTAAAGGAGCACATGAACATAAGGAAGAAAAATGGAAGACATTTTTAAAAGAAGCAGTGGAATTGAAAAAGGACGAAAATTATCAATATTTGAATTAAAAAATAAACTTGCATGGGATTAACATTAGATTAGACATTCTAATAAAATATAAAGGAACTAGAAGATATAGCAATGGTAACTTTAGAATGAAACACAGAAGAGAAGAAAGGCAGAAAAATATGAACAATTTTAGTCTCTTGTGCCAGTGTATCACTCAGTCCAACTTGTATGGAATTTGAGGCCTAGAAGGGAGAGGCAAAGAAAAAATATCAGAAGAATTAATCCTCAAATAGAATTCCACATGTGATGAAAACTATATGAGACTCTTTGCTTAATACATTTTATGAAAGTTACAAATCCACAGATTCAAGAAGTTCAGTATATCCCAAACAGAAAAAAAGACATGAAGAAAACCACAATAAGGCACATCAGAATAACATTACTGAAAACCAATGATAGAAACATTTTAAAAACAGCCAGAGGAAAAGAGCACATTACTATCAGGGGACAAATATAAGAGTGACAGCAGACGTCTCATCAGAAAGTATACAAGTCAGAAAAAATAGATCAATGTCTTTAAAGTACTGAAAGGAAAACCTCAACTAAAATCTTATACTCAGTAAAACTCTTTTAAATATTAAGGTAAAATGATTTTCGTAGGAACAAAAGTTGCACTTCAGAGATAGTAAAGAAATTTTTCAAACAAAAGAAAAAATGATACCAGATGTAAATGTGGATGTAGACAAAGGAATGAAAAATACCATGATTAATAAATATGTGAAAATATATAAACATTTAAAAATATATGAAAGATAATTGATTGTCTAAAGCAAAAATTATAACAATCTGTTATGGAGTTTATATCTTGAAATAAAAAATATAATAACAGTCCTAAGAATGGAGGAGGAGGATGAAAATTACTGTTTTGAGCTTATACTATCTGTGAAGTAGTATAGCATTATTTGAAGAAAAAGTATAATTTAAATATGTAAACTGTAAATCCTAAATAAAGCATCAAAACAATGACAAAGAATGTAGCTAATAAGCCAATGATGGAGATAACATAACATTATAAAAGAAGTTGATCTAAGAAAAGGAGAGAGACAGAGAGAGAGAGACAGAGAGAGAGAGAGAGAGAGAATAGATGTAAAGACAAATGTTTTACATGGGTTATTTTTACAAACCAATGTCACCCTAATAAATTTAACAATAAAAAAAGACAAATGTCTTATGATCTCACTTATATGTGGAATCTAGAGTAGAAAATAAATAAACAAACAAGACAGAAACAGATCCATAGTTATAGAGAAGTAACTGATTATTACTAGATAGGAGGGTGTTTGGTGGGGGTGGGTAAGAAGGGTGAGGGTATTAAGAAGTACAAATTGGTAGTTACTAAAGAGTCAGGGGATATAAAGTACAGTATGTGAAATATAGGCAATAATATTGTAAAAACTATGTATAATGTCAGATGGGTACTAGACTTCTAAGGAGGTCACTTCATAAATTATATAAATGTCTGGCTGCTGGGCTGTACACCTAAACTTAATATAAAATAATATTGAATGTTAGCTATACTACAGAATAATCATGAGAATACATTGTACAGATAGGAAATATAGTCAATAATATTGTAATAACTATGTACAGTGTTTGATAAGATAATAGACTTATTTGGGTGATCCCTTTTGAGGTATATAAATATATAATTACTATGTTGTTTTGTATACTTGAAACTAATACAAAATAGAAAACAAATAGCAATATGGTAGATTTGGATCCAAACATAATAATACTAAATGTAAAAGGTCTAAATACTCTATTATAAGGCACAGATTATCAGACTGGATAAAATCTGAGGCCCAACATTATGCTATCTATAAGGAACCCACTTTAAATATGAAGACATAGACAGAGTAAAAGGAAAAAGATGAAGCAATATATATACAAGTTCTAATAAGGAATATTACCAGGTCCAATGAAGAATATTTTATTATGAAAAAGGGCTAAAGTTTTTCAAGAAAGTATAACAATCTTAAATGTTTGTTCATCTAAATGACTTCAAAATGCATGAAACAAATGTGGATGGAACACTGATGGAAAAGAGAAAGAAACAAAACTACATTTATGGTGTAAAACTTCGACACTCCTCTTTTAGTATTTTATAAAACAAGTATGGTAAAACATTAAGAGTATAGATGACTTGAAGAACATTATTCACCACTTTGACCTAACTAATTATAAAATACTTCATTCAACAACAGGAGAATATACATTATTTTCTGGTACATGTGTAATATTTACCAAGGTAGACAATATTTTGGGCCATAACACAAGTTTCAAATTTAAACTGATTGAAATCTTACAAAGTATGTTCTATGACTATATCAGAATTAAACAGAATTGTGTATAGGAAAATACTCAAAATTTGAAAATTAAGCAATAAATTTCTAAAAAAATGGGTGGGTAAAAAATGAAATCACAGGGATAATCATGAAATATTTTGAACTGAATTAAAATGAAAAACAACATATTAAAATTTGTACAATATAAATAATGCAGTACTTAGAGGGAAATTTATCAAATTAAATGCTTATATAGAAAAAAAGGAAGGTCTACAATCAATGATGTAAGTTTCTGCATTATGAATCTAGAAAACAAGAGTAATATGAAGCCATAATAAACAGAAGAAAGGAAATAATAAAGTAAGAGGGGAAATCAATGACAAGAAAATACAGAAATTAAAAAAAAAATCAATGAAACCTCAAATTAGATCTTTGAAAAGATCAATAAAAAATATAAACCTCTAGCAAGACTGACTAAAAATTAAAGAGATGAAACATAAATTGCCTATATCAGGCATGAAAGAGAGAAACCTCTAGATCCTATAGAATCAGATCCTACAAAAATTAAAAGGATAATATAGAAATGTTATAACCACTTTGTGTCAATAAATTGGACAATTTAGATAAGTGGACAAATTCCTTGAAAGACACAAAACTACCAAAACTCACTCAAGAAGAAAAATAAGATGACAAGCTATATATATCTCAGTGAAATAGAATTTGTAAGTAGAATCCTCTTCACAAAGATAAAACTAGGTTCAGTGACTTCACTATTGAATTCCACCAAGTAGTTAAGGAAAGACTAATAAAAATTCTATACAAATTCTTCTAAGAAATAAAATAGGAAGAAACATTTAAAATTACCTGTAACAAGTATTACCTTCGTACCAAAATGATACAAGATATAGAAATATCGTATACTAATAGTCCTCATGAGCAAAGAAGCAAAAATCTTCAACAAAATATTACCAAATAGGAATCTAGCTAGATATATAAAGGATAATATATCACGCCCACGAGGTGTTTATCCCAGAAATGTTATTTTGGCTTAACATTTGAAAATCAGTGCAATTTACTATATGGATTAAAAAAAAAAAAAAAGGCAGAAAAAAAAAAGCCATATGATCATCTTGATAGATACAGAAAAGCCTTCAACTAAATTCAACATTTATTCATGATAAAATCTCTCAACAAACTGAGAATAGAAAAAAAACTTACCCAAATCAGTAAACATATTCATGACAAACTTACCAGTAATATACTTAATGGTTAAAGAATAAATACTTTTCTCCTAAGATGGAAAATAAGACAAGGATGTCTGCTCTAAGCATTGTACCAGGGGTTGTAGCATACTCAATAACTAATTGAAAAGAAATAAAAAAGGACAGGAAGAAGTAAAAGTATCATTCTTTGCATATGACATAATCTTCTATGCAGAAAATTCTAAAGAGTATACATAATATCACTAAGACAAACAAATGAATTTATCAAGGTTACAGGATTCAAAATCAACATACAAGAGTCAATTGTATTTTTATATACTATCAGAGAACAATTAGGAATTTAAGAAATTTAAATAAAACACTATTTGCAATAGCATTGAAAATATGAAATACTTACAGAAAATGTAAATACTGAAAAAGTATGAAGCATTGCTTAGAACAATTAAAGACTGAAGTAAATGAAAGGATATACTGTGCTCATGGATCAAAAAGTTCAGTAATTTTCTATTCAGTTCTCTTTACCATAATCTTTAGATTCATCTAAATCTCAATCAAAATCCCAGCAGGATTTTTTATTTTATTTTTTGGTAGAATTTGACAAGTTATACAGTTTATAGAAATACAAAGGACCTAGAATAGCCAATAAATTTTGAAAAGGAACAAAGTTGGAGGACTTAGGCTACTTGATTTTAAAACTTACTATAAAGCTACAATAATAAATATAGTGTGCTTTTGGAATAATGGCAGATATATAGATCGATGAAACAGAATAGGATTCATAAATGGACCTATACTTATATGCCCTGTTGATTTTTTTTAAACATTCTGAGGTAATTCAGTGGAGAAAGAGGCTTTTCAACAAAAGTTACTGGAGCAATTGAATATTCATATGGAGAAATGCATGGCCCCTTTATAGGTATCTTTAAAAACCTGAAACTAGGAATTGCAGGTTGTATACTTTTTGGGGGTCATTTATGAAAAAATTGGAACTCCAGTCATCAAATCAATAATCAAAGAAAAAGCCTTGTTTCTATATTAAAAGATTAGCAAATGGATGCATATTTATATATTTAGCCTCAAATAAGATGTATAGGTATAAATATTCCTGCTGTTATCAAAGTTTTCTGTTTCTGATCTTTTCAGAGAAGAAGACTTTTAGCATAGTGGCTTTGTATGGTTATAAGACTTGACATGGGGTTTGGAAACTGTTTGGCACATAGAATCTTCTCAATAAATACAAGGTTTTAGTGTTACCCCCATATTTGCATTCTTAACTATTCATCTCATTTATCTGATTCTGTCATATTTTGGTTGTTTTCCTCATGAGCATGCTTTATTTTACAAAATAGGGTATAAGTACCCTTACCTCTTACATCCATCTCCTAGAGCTTGATATGAGTATGTTTAGAGTTTTGGCTACTGCTTAAGCAACTTAAAGGGTGGAACTACCTTACAGATGTCTTTCATAACCTGTTAGATTGGCTCTTTTTAACCAAACATATTAGAAGGGTGGTACCACTATTTTTAACCAAATCTATTACAAGTGTGGTTCCATAATGTTTTCATAGCACTCTCTTCTCCTTTTGCACATCCAAATTCCCTTCTGAAGCTCCTGTAATAATTTATAAGACTTTAGGCCCAGCCCATTAGGAAATATAGCACAAAAGGAAAAATGGAGAGACAGAGCAAAGTAAATTGTTTTGAATCTCATTTTCTGATTTTCATTTGATTGGTTATCTATAGATGTTAGAATTAAGATATATTTAATGGCTAAGATTGACAGTGTTATGGGCAGCTCCTTCTTGCTTCATTGCTTCCCATATTTATTCTGTATAATGGAAAAAGTTAGTAATGTTTCAAAGTCTTAGAAACTCCAGGGAATATGTTTCTTTCATTTAAAGTTTGGTTGGTAGAGAAACTCTGGCCCTGGGTAGGATGGTAGGCTTGCAATTCTTGGAAATTCAATAATTTACTTGATTGTAAACTAAGGAGAGTGGCCATAGGTTAATTATATATGGAACCAATGGGACATTTCACAGTGGCTGATACTAAATTTTTTCAAAATGATTAAGCCAACAAGGGTCTTTGGTTACTGTGTGGACTGGAACTGATCCCAGGCAGATGGTAAAATAGGGAAGTTTGTTTATATGCTCCTTCCGACCTTTCTTTTTATGTAGTACCTTTCTTCCTTTCTGAATTCTGTTTTCTTTTCTGGCACCAATACCTTTCTGTTGCTCATGGATCATTAACTAGCCCTTGATAACAACTGATCATTAGGGTAGTCTTTGTGTGTGATGCTACTTTCAAATATGTGCATTTTAACAACATCCTCTTAAGGGCAGGCAGGTGCATTTCACAGTTCAAGTTTGGGTCTAGGAATGACCTCTACCAAGTGTATGGTGTAAGATAAAATGTGTAAGGGATAGACAGTGACCTTCACCCTGGGTACCCTCCTTTACGTTATTGTTGGGTTTCAGAGGAAGAGAATGACTTGGCCTGAGAATTGCGAGAAGTTCCATATTAAGAAATATTTGAGCTGGGCCCTGAAAAATGAACAATGAGCTTTTCCGGTGTAGAGGTGATTTGGGGTAGAAAACAAGGGTGAGAAAGAGGAGCATCAATAAAACATAGAAAAATAGAACAGCATGGGCAGAGGGACAGAGATGAAAGACAGGGTATATTTTCAGGAACATTGATTAGTTTGGGGTCAATTGGGCAAATGTTACATGGTAGTAAGTGGAGGGAGGTTGAAAAAAACCAAAAAAGAACATAAAGAACATGTTGAGCTGGGTATGAAGGGCCATGTATGTGATTCAGAGGGGTTTGATCCTTACACAGTGGGCAGTGAAATGATCAAATTCCCATTTCAGAAAAACAGAAAAGGGGAACTGATCAAATTTCTATTTTAGAAAGCTCTCCTTGGTAGCAATATGGTGGGTGAATTTTTGGGGGCAGGGAGACCAGTTATCAGGATGTTGTAGTAATCAGCCAAGAGATAGTGAAGGCACGGCAGTGGGGGGAATAGAGATAGAAGGATTGCCTTTTAAATAACTAAAAGACAAAATACATAGTATTTAGTGACCAAGTTCTCATCCTCATTTCTGTTCATTTCCTCATTAATTTAATCAACCTTTATCTAGCCCCCAAATGTAGGATAAGTATTGTGCAAAATACTTGAGAAATAAATAGGATGTGGTTTCTTTCCATATAAACTTAAAGTTTAGTAAGGAAAGTTGACATTTAACAATTAAAAAGCAATGCAGTAGGGATTATAGTAGCGATAAGCAGAGAATACAGGTTGGAACACAGAGAAAAAAGGCTTCTGAGAAGCTCCATGCAAGCAAATTCAGTGTTTTACTCATGATTTTACGCCTAGTGCTTAGCTAAGTTGAGGACTCTACTAGGTTCTTAATAAATACTTATTGAATAAATATTGAAGCTTGGGTGAGGAGTTATATGGATGGAGGAATGAGAACTTTTCCACTTTATTGTAGGCTAGAGAAGGAATCTTTCTCTTGGTTTTGAAAATAGAGGGGGCAAAATTTATAGGGTTGTATCCTAGGTAGTGAGGCTTAGAATAGCACTAGGTTCTTGGTTGTGGACCTTGTTTCCTCTTTTCTCTTGGGGCTTATGTGTATTATATTGGGAGGGGTAGGCCTCTGAGAGTTAGCTCCCCCCAAATAGTGTCAGAATAGTTCTGTTTGTTTCCCCTTTGTCAGCCCTTAGCATTTAGGGAAGTCTTTTCGGAAGTCTTAGATGATTGCATCAGAGATAAGGACTCTAAGGGAGAGACTGTGTCCATATTAGCCAGATATTTAATTCCTGTTTAGAAAAACAAAAAACAAAAATGTGCAGCTCACTTGGCAAGTTCATTTAATTTTACATAAACCTGCTCTTTGAGGCTGAAGCAAATTTGATGGGTTTTCAATGTGAAAAAATATAGACACTGTTCTTGGAGTTATTTCTAAACAGAACTCATCTCTAACCTTAATGTAACAGAAATGTATATGATTATATTAATAATTTGGAAGGTAAGATTAGGACTGTAATCTGCGAGTTATCTCAGGATAAATGCTACATCTTCAAAGGCCAATGACATGTATTCTGGGGCAAATGGAAAAAGGGTTAGGAGAGAAGCATCTATCTCAGGCCTGGAACTGATGTAGGAGAATCCTATGAGGAAGATGACATCTCAGATCAGGAAGTTAATGTTGCTTTTTGGTTGTTCCTGTTCACTAGAAGAATCTCCATTTAATTCTCAACTCTGGAAGTTCAGGATTTCATTTCATTAAGAGGGTGGACTGAGTCCACAATCTCTTAATTGCAACTCAGAAATCCAGCCAATTCTGATAAGCAAAGCATTTTCTATAGTTCAATTGCTGTTAAAACCTGACCTAATATGAATTCATTTGGCAAAAAAATCTGACCTGAAGAGATGTGAAGCTACTTATATCTTAATTTAATCATAAAAGTGTTCATATTATTGTGTTTTGTGGGAGATACATTTATGTGCTTGATTATAGAGTCTTGCCCTAGGCATCCCTAGAGTGATGTTAGATAATAATCAGCAAAGGTACCACCATATTACTTTTTTAAAATCTGAAGCATTTTAAATTACCAAACATATCCTGCATCTAGAGTTTTAGATGTATATATCCTTTCAGAGATGATGAAAGGCTTTTGGGCAAGATAAGTGGTAGGTAAGTTTTGAAGATGTGTAGGACCTGGTTTTACTTCTCAACTGGAGATAGTATTATGCCATATATTAGTTTGCTAGGAATGCTCTAATAAAAAAGCCACAGAATGGTTGGCTTAAACAAAAGAAATTTGTTTTATCAGAGTTGTGGAGACTTTGTCCAAGATCAAGGTGTCAGTAGTTTTGGTTTCTCCTGAGGCCTCCCCACTTGCCTTCTTCTTGTCTCCTTACATGGTCATTCCTGTGTGCATGCCCCTGGTGTCTTTGTGTGTCCAAATCTTCTCTTCTTATGAGGACACTACTCAGATTGCATTAGGGCTTATTGTAATGGCCTTATTTGAACCTAATTACATCTTGAAAGGCCCTATCTCCAAAAACACTCACATTCTGAAGTACTAGGGTTAGGACTTCAACATGTGAATTTTAGAGGGACAAAGTTTAGCCCATAATTTGTCCAGAGGTGTTTGGAAATATGTGAATGTACTTTTTAGAGGTTAGAATGATGGCAGAGTGTTACTCTCACTTAATGGACAGGGGCCAGGGCTCCTACATAGCCTGTAATATGACAGAGAGCTCTCCACATGATGAAGAATTGTCTGCCTGAAAGGCCTACCGCTCCACTGGTGTGAAACACTAGAATCTACAGAAGGTCTTGGACCAGTCCTGGAGATGAGACCCCTCCTGATAGTTCTCTCTTTGATGGAAGGTTGAGGCCTGACGATCCCCAAGTAATGAAAGTTCTCTTCTTAAAACTTGTCTCCACCCTCCCTTCTTCACTCACTTTTTAGTTGGTTCCCTCAAGCAGCATTCCTGGATTCAGTAAAGCAGATTAATAGTTAACAAATAGACTTAAGTTTATGCGGCTTGTTTTGGCTCCTTAGACTCTAGGAATAATGAGAAATTTACACTTTTGATGTTTCCCCAACTCACCTGTGAACTCTTAGACTGAAATAACACCCCCTTTTAAAAATAAATCCTGCCTTGCCTCTAGGCTTACAGTAGTATGAAGTCAAATTGCATGCAGAGCTTAGCACAAGTACTCAGACAACCAGGGCATGGATTAATACCGAGGAATGTGCCTCCACTGTCTGGTTCCAGCGTGTCCCCATTTCTTTCCCACTGGGTCCCTTGACCTTGCCTTCCCTTTGGTAAAAATGAAGGGAATGGGAGTATGCCGTCTACTTCATGTTTAGAATGGTGAACTGCTTTGCAAATATTATCACACCCATTAGAGCCATCCTAGGTTGTTAATTAAATTATACAACAGTGCCTCATACAAATGTTAAGAACAGCAGCAAAATATATCTATTCTGTAAGCATTCACTGCCCAGACAGTATTCCATTTATGTTTCCTTGAGTCATGCTGAATTGTTCAGTTCTCTTTTTACAATTCCAACATCCAGGAGAAACAAAACACTGTAACCATTGCCACTACAATACCCAAATAAAAATGAATAATTCAAATCTCCTCTCTTATTTTACTCCCCCTTTAACTCTGAGTGATTCTGGCTTGGCTTTCCATTTCATAATACTCAGCAAGAGGCAAGGAGGAGAATTTTCAGGTATAGAAATAAAGACATAGAACATTTTAGTTGTTTGCCCCCAAAGAACCATTCCTGAGCTTCTGGAGACTCCTGGCCCTATTTTAATCCACTTTAGTTATATATGTGGGCTGTACTCACTCTACAGCCATCACCGGGCTATTCTGAGGAAGCTAAAAAAAGAAAATCACAATTTTTCTTAGATTTTCTTCTAATTAGCAATTTTTGAAGCCCTTCTTTTTATGTTTCCCCTCCACAATTTTACCAGCAGCTGTAGCTTCAGGGTCTCCTCAGGTTTAATGCTTTTGTGCATGGGTGGTTACAAATGTGGGAGGGTCAATGTCCCAAGTTATTTTACCAGGTGGAGAAAGAACTGAAGACAGGACTGGGATTCTGAGGGTCCTAACTGCAATTCCCTGGCTGGACCAGGAGCCTTTCTGATATGCTCTGTCAAGTTCCTGAGCATCTGTTGGCTAACAGGCTTCCTGACCTTTCACTTGCTCCAGGTGAGTGGGCACAGCTTCAGCTTGGCTCAAATGCACATTGCAGAGCCAGATTCTGGACCAGCGCACCGCTGGCTGGCTGTCAGTCACCCAGCCCCTCAGAGGGATTGGAGAAAGAGGCGCCAGGGAAAGCTTGTTAAATAACCCATGCTTCCTTCTGGTTGGACTTTTCTGATTCTAGGCCATTTCCAAACTTTTATTCTACTTTCAAAATTATGACCAAGGGTTGGAAACTGATTTTTTAAAAAGTCCTACCAAAGCTCCAGTTGATCACCAGTGATAAAAATTAGGGGAGAGCCTCTTCTCAGTCTAATAGTGAATTAAACCCTTCATATTTTTGCTGGCATTCTAGGGAGACAAAAGAGGGTGAACCCAATGTGTGGAATTAGAAGGCCCATCCCCTTAATAGACAACTTTGCAAGATTTTTGTGTTTGCAATTTCAAGTTTTGAGCTTTGTTCTTTAATATGTTTATTTTTTCCTTTTTTTTAATCTACCACTCCTACCCCCAATAAGAGAAAGAAATATCTGATTTTTTTTCTTTTCTTTCAAGGATGTTAATGTATATTAATATAACCAGTTAAAAACCTGGGTAGGGCTCCCACTTTCTCAAAAGACCCATAGGCATGTTTGAGGGGTTGGGGGGCATGTGATATGGAGGTGGACGTTGGAGTGAAAAAAGGAGAGATGCTTCAGCTTCCGAGGGCTGGGAGGCAGTCACAGGACACTGTTACCATGGCAGTGCTATGGAAACCAGGTTCTGCTGCTCACTTTTTCCCAGGGTAGAATTTCCATGCTTCATATAGCAGGGGCTCCTAAAAAGCCTGCTGGCATCTTATCTGAACTGTGACTTTATCATTGTCAACTTGTGTAACCTATCGTTCTCACCTCTTCTAAGTGGGGAGCAATGGAAAAAATAGGAACCTAGTCCAAAACACGGGTAGCAACTCTAAACCATAAGTCTTCTGTACATGTTCTTGTAGGATAGAGAGAAAAATTAGTCTTGCTATATACCAGTTGTCATTTTTATTTTTATTTTTACTTAAAAAAATATATATATTTTATTTATTTATTTTGACAGAGGAAAGAGAGAGAGAGAGAGAGAGAGATACAGAGACAGAGAGAGAACTGAACT